>PVKP010023241.1:0-36523 GCA_004027715.1 Plecturocebus donacophilus | reverse complement strand
TCTAACACACTGTAGCTGAAGATGTTCCTATGCTTGGCCTAAATTGGTACTGATTATAGGATTGTCTTGAGAATCAGTGTAGTTGAAAAAAAATGTCTTTTACAGTTTTGTGCTTGAGTTCTTCCTGTCCCTTCCAGGTGGTGCTGGAAAGTCAAAAGACACACTGTCCACTACAATGCCCTCTTCATCACAAAATCAGCATTTTTCTAAGTTCAATGGGCATCACAGTCAGGTAGGTACTTAAAAATGTATTTTAGATGGCCCCACTACTAGAGACTTTTAGTATACTTGGGGAGGGACTTGGGGAGATTGATGTTTTATAAGCCCTGTAAGTAATTCTAATGTACACACGTTTAAACTCAAATTTGAGTTTAAGTTGTGTCACTGTCTCTAATTCTCCATTCTGATCATGTATGGAGGAGTGAAACAAAATAACATGACATGATAGTTCCCTTATATCAGCTCCTTCTCAAAAATTTTTAAATCCAGGGGTAACCAGGGAGGGAAGAGTGTGGAGAACCTCCAGGTGTCTATGAACCTCTTGAGATGATATGCAACGTTTTATATACCTGTGCACTTTTTTTAGAGAAATATATTCATAGCTTTTATCAGATTCTTCAAATTCTCAAGTTCTAAATAGATACATTAATAACTCCTCACTGACCACCTAACTAAGTATAAATGCCTCAACTTTGTATTTAAGACATGTAGAACACTATTTTAAATCCACTGTCTAGTTTTTCTCTCACTCTTCTGCACGTACTCTAATTTCCTGTCAAAGAGACTATTCACTGTTCCCTGAGTATGGTACTATTTCTGCACCTTTGCCCAAGCAGTTCCTTCTACCTGAAATGTCCCATCTTATTGAAATTCACATCCCCCATTAACCATTTTAAAAATCATTTCACCTATTTAAAAGAGGTACTTTCAATGGTTATAATTGCTTTCTCTTCAAAGACCCTAAAACATTTTGTTTGAATTTGTTTTGTTTGTTTGTTTGTTTGCTTGCTTTAAGACAGAGTCTCACTCTGATATCTAGGCTGGAGTGCAGTGATGTGATCTCAGCTCACTGCAACCTCCACTTTCTGGGCTCA
Organism: Plecturocebus donacophilus; assembly: GCA_004027715.1. Taxonomy (NCBI): domain Eukaryota; kingdom Metazoa; phylum Chordata; class Mammalia; order Primates; family Pitheciidae; genus Plecturocebus; species Plecturocebus donacophilus. The sequence goes on along the minus strand of PVKP010023241.1, from coordinate 35,429 downwards.
AGCGATTCTCCTGCCTCAGCCTCCCAAGTAACTGGGACTATAGGTGTGCACCACTACGTTAAGCTAATTTTTGTATTTTTAGTAGAGACAAGATTTCATCATGTTGGCCAGGATGGTCTCGAACTCCTGACCTCAAGTAATCTGCCTGCTTTGGCCTCCCAAAGTGCTGGGATTACAGGTGTGAGTCACCATGACTGACCTGAATCTTTTATTAAAAATTATTTTAAAATTAGAGTTACTTGTTTCTTATTTTATACATCTACATATTGAAGAATTGTTTCTTAATTTTCTCTGTAACCACTTTTACTTCCAGTCCTACACTTAGCATAGTGCCTTCTACATAAGATACTAAATAAATATTTGTTAAATTAAACTAAACAAAGTAGTCACTGTTGGATGTTATATAGTTAATTAGCAAAACATTTTTAAAAATCTTATTTAGGAACTAAGGGCAGAGTATGTGTATGTTTTTTAATATATCCTCAAGGGTAGGAAAATCATTGCCATTTGGGAGTGAGTAGATTCATATCAAAAAAATAAAACAATTCATGTAAAACCAAGTCCATTGCAGTTATAAATAAATATCAATGTGAGACTGATATTGATATGTTTTCAAATTACTTGCTACAAGCAGTTAAAACAAGAGTTACATAAGCCTATAACAGCAGAAGGTAAAAATTTTAAGGTCAGATTTATTGTGGTATACTGTACAGACGGAAGATATACCCTTTTTAGGCGTACAGTTCTATAAGTTTCGACCAACTTATACAAGTGTATAACTACCATCATGGTCAAAATATAGAATACGTTCATCATCCTCAACAGATTCCTTGTGCCCCTCTGTGGAGAATCGTTTCCCTCCTCCCTGAGCCCCTGACAACCACTAATCTCTTTTCTTGCACTGTAATTTTTCTAGCTTTCTCCAGAGTAAATACATATTGTTACTTTAATGGAATCATACAGTATGTTGTAAGTGAGTCTGGCTTCTTTTACTTAGCATAATGCTTTTGAGATCCAAGATGACTTCTGAAAAGAGAAAATCATTCTTTCGTGTATATTCTAGAATGTTATTGAAACATTGCATCAGGGAACCCCACAGGTATTTTCTACTATGTGATGACTTTTTAGTTTCCTAGGATTGCTGTAAAAAATTGCCACAGGCCTGGTGGTTCTAGACAACAAATATTTACACTGTCACAATTATAAAAGCAAGAAGTCTGAGATCAAAATATCAGTAAGGCTGATCCCCCAGAGGCTCTAGGAAGAGGCTCCAATTCTTTGCCTCTCCCAGCTTCTGGTGGCTGTTGGCATTCTTGGGTTTGTGGTGCCATCATCTACTTTGTCTCCATCTTCACATGCTCTCCTCCTCTTTTCTGTCTCTCTTATGTGTGTCTCTTATAAAGACATTTGTCAATAAATTTAGGTCCCATCTGGATAACCAGGTAGATGTTAGTTACATCTGCAAAAACACTTTTTCCAAATAAAATCACCTTCCCAGGCTTCAGGTATTATGGTATGGGCATAACTTTTGGGGAGCCACTGTTTAACCCCAAACTACACTATACCCTCTGGCACCCTCCAAATTTACATCTTTCCGATACAAAAAATCCATTCATCTTATCCCAATACCTTCAAATGTCTTGACCCATTACAGCATCTACTTAAGTTCAAAATCCTATCTAATTATCATCAGCTCATAAAGTTCCAAATGTCATCATCTAAATCCTCCAGTCAGGTATGGGTGAGACTCTAAGTATTATTGTTCTAGAGGCAAAATTCCTAACCATCAGTGGACTTGTGAAACTAGGACACAAGTTATCTGCTTCCAAAATACATTGGTGGGGTAGGTGTAGAATAGATATTTCCATTTCAAAAGGGAGAAATAGAAGGAATAAAGGGGATGTTTGACCCCAAGCAAGTTTGAAATCCAGCAAGGCAAGTTCTGTTCCATTTCTGTGGCTCAAAGCTCTGTCCTCTGGGCCTTCAGAAGCTCTGAAGATGTCTGTGCCTACAGCTCTAGTCTTTGATTCTACACCTCTAGCCTCTGCCTCTGCACTCAGGCTGCTGCACTCAGAGTCATCATTCCTTTTTTTTTTTTTTTTTTTAAAGGACTCATGTTTAAACAAAGTTAAGCTGAGTTGCTCTATCAACTCATTTCCTGAGTATAGAAATAAAAGTCCAACAGCCCTGTTTCACTTGCCTTACCTCTGTTCCCTTCAATCCATGCTGGCAGGATTTCTGTTTATACAACAGTATCAAAAACCTTGTGGGTCTCCTGTGTATATTATGGAGATATACACTATTAGAGAGTAGGGTACTCCACAGATCTTTCCTGGATAATCCTGTCTCTATTCCTGGCTCTTTCTGAATGATTGAGTGGATTCATGAGTCACATACCGAATCTCTTCAGCAAAAGTTTGTCCAGCCAAACTCTTAGAATTCTCTCCTAGCATGCATTCTTAATAGTGAATTTCCTAATTTTAGCATCCTTTGCAATCTGAATAGGCTGAACACCTCTCAAATCACCAAGTGCTGGTTCCTTTTTGCTTAATAGTTCCTGCCTCAAATTTCTCTTTCCTCACATATAAAAAAGCTGCAAGGAGAAAGAAGGTCCTATTGTCAACACTTTTCTTGGACATCTCAGCTAAATATCCAAATTCATCACATACAAGTTATGCTTCCCACACAACTGTAGAACACAATTCAGACTTACAGTTTCTGACACTGCATAACAAAAATTTCTTTTCATCCAGTTTTTAATCATATATTCTTCATTTCTGACTGAGTTCTCAGTAGCAGTGCCTTTAATGTTCATTTTTTTTTACCAATATTCTGTTCATGATTGTATATGTATTCTCTAAGACAATAAAAGCTTTCTTTACAATGTTCTTCACTTCCTTCTGAGCCTCAACATTGTCATCTTTGAAATCCATATTTCTATCAATAGTCTGTTCAACATAATCTAGTTTCTTTTCTTTTTCTTTTTTTTTTTTTTTTTTTGAGATATGGTCTCATTTTGTTGCCTAGGCTAGAGTGCAGTGGCCTGATCTCAATTCACTGCAAACTTCACTTCCCAGTTTCAAGAGATTCTCCCACCTCAGCCTCTCAAGTAGCTGGGACTATAGGCATGCACCACCACACCAGCTAATTTTTCTATTGTTTGGTAGAGATAGGGTTTCACCATGTTGGCCAGGCTTGTCTTGAACTCCTGACCTCAAGTGATCTGCCTGCCTCAAGCTCCCACAGTGCTGGGATTACAGGCATAAGCGGCTGCACCTGACCATTCTAGGTTTTTTCCTATCATGGTCCTCAAAATTCTTCCAGCTTCTACCCAGAGGCAATTCCACAATTTTAGGTATTTTTTTGGAGAGAAAAACTGAAACCTAAAAAACCCCACAAAACTTTGACATACTAAAATTAAACACATCAACTGTTGATCCAATCTTGTATCAATCTATTGATAATTAAATAAGACCATGTTTTTCTTACCTAGTTTAAACATATTCAGATAATTATTATTCAAAGTATTTGTTCCTTTGAAATAAATTCTTAAAGAGAGCTCAAATCCTCAACAAATAAACAAGACCTTTTATCAATCAAAAATTATTAATGACATCTCCAAATTTCCTCAAGAAAAACAGATTTCAACTTTTTTTTTCCAGTTGACAAACTTTGTGAGATACTGCTGTTCAATGTGGCACCCACATGAATAAAGACATTTTTTGATAACAAGGACATTATAATAAAATATCCCTCATACCTCCACTTCTTAATATAAAATTTCTCCTTTGGAATTAATGGTGCTTTCTTCTCTTGAATTTAGATTTAATGAACATCTAATTTAGATGTAGCTATAATCTTTAAAATGATTGCATAAAAATAGGGAAGCAGTTTAAAGCTCTCAGAAACATAAGTTATAATAATAGATATATTTTATCAGGCTACAGGAAATGTAGTAACATTTTAAACACCAAAACCCTACTTTTTCTTCATATGTGTGTGTGTGTGTTTCTTCCCTCCCATATCATCTAACATAAGATATATTAATAAGTTAACTGTACATCACTGTACTTAAGTAACAGGATATCAATGAGAAAAGTGAACGAATATCACCCAAGGAATTTGCATCCTCATCTGGAAAAAGATTATTATGTTTTCAGTTTTATGTAGGATAGTTTTATCATGTTAAGTGGAAAAACGACTTTGTTATTATCTTTATGTGAAGGTTAGGTATGGTTTAAGGAGATGTGCATGGGTGCTGAGACGACAAGGGGTATATTGTGAAGGACACTTTTTATTTTTTGAGACAGTCTTGCTCTGTCCCCCAGGCTGGAGTGCAGTGGCATGATCTCAGCTCACTGCAATCTCCGCCTCCTGGGTTCAAGTGATTCTCCTGTCTCAGCCTCCCAAGTAGCTGGGATTACAGGTGTGCACCACCACATCTGGCTAATTTTTGTATTTTTAGTAGAGACAGGGGTTCGCCATGTTGGCCAGGCTGCTCTTGAACTCCTGACCTCAGGTATTCTGCCCTTCTGGGCCTTCCAAAGTGCTGGGATTATAGGCATGAGCCATCGTGCCCAGCTGAAGGACACTTTTGTGTGTCAGCTTGGCTATGCTGTAATACTCAGCTCTTCAATCACACACTAAATGAGCTGTTTTTGTGAAGGTATGCTGTAGATGTGATTGATATGTATAATCAGCTGATTTTAAGTAAAGTAGATTATCCTTAATAGTTGATGCGGTCCTGATGCAGTCAGTTAAAAGGTCTTAAGAGCAGAACTGAGGCTTCCCTAAGGAGGAAGAAATTCCACCTGTGGACTGCAGCATATGCCCATGCTCAAGTTTCCAGCCTCCTTTCCTAAAGGTCTGCCTTATAAATTTTAGTTACATTCTTTCCTTGACACCACTTGCTCTTGGAGCCTCTTTCATAGCCTTCCAGCTTCCTTCATGTCTCCCGTTTAGTTTTTAGGGTCTCACTGCAACTCAGAATAAGAAACGAACAGGGGATAACAAATGTAAGTAACATATTTGACTTTCTGCTGAAGGCTGCAAAATCTTAACAACTGTGGCCCTTGACTTAAGGTCCTGGCTTCTTCTGAAACAAGAAGGAATCCTTTAAAGCTTCTATTTATTTGATAGGAGCTCATAAATACCCCTTCTAAGAATCTTTCCCTTCTCAAGGGCCTTCCTTACTAATTTGAAGTTGGACCCAAGGCAAACAATGGATTCCTCTTTGTCTTGTGAGGCCGGTCCTCCTTCATGCCCAGAGATGGCTCAGTCCCTGAAGATTATCTCACATTTTTAGCTGACAGGAAAAAGTATATGAATTTTAAGTGACATCTGGTTTAATACTGCTAGTAATATTTTTCTAGCTCAATAATATGAATATTCTTAAAAATGTCAAGATTGTAGGCATGGATGTTTACAATACCCAAGCTCATCATTCCTGATTGCATTTCAAATGGTTCATTTATTTACGATGACTGAAAGGAATTTTTCAAAATGATTGCTGTTGGTATTATGAGTACTCAGGCAGTAGGCTGATTAAAATGACCCTGGAGAGAATGGTCAAAATTTGCTTTATTCTCCATCTATCAATATAGATACTTTTATGGCAAAGAAACAGATATCAGGAAGACATTGTTAAAAAGAACATCTGGCTGGGTGTGGTGGCTCATGCCTATAATCCCAGCACTTTGGGAGGCCAAGGCGGGTGGATCACCTGAGGTTAGGAGTTTGAGACCAGCCTGGCCCACATGACAAAACTCCATCTCTACTAAAAATACAAAAAATTCGACCGGGTGCAGTGGCTCATGCCTGTCATCCCAGCACTTTGGGAGGCCCAGGCTGGAGGATCACAGGGTCAGGAAATGAAGACTATCCAGCCCAACACAGTAAAACCCCATCTCTACTAAAAATACAAAAATTAGCTGGGCATGGCAGTGGGCACCTGTAATCCCAGCTACTCAGGTGGCTGAAGCAAGGAGAATCACTTAAACCTGGGAGACAGAGGTTGCAGTGAACAGAGATTGTACCATTGCACTCCAGCCTGGGCAACAAGAGTGAAACTCCATCTCAAAAAAAAAAAAAAAAAAAAGAACATCCTACCTTTTCATGATATCCTTACTACACAGATCTGAAAGCTTTTGTAAACAAAAATTTAGTGTAGTACTTCAGACCAATGGGAATAAACATGTTCAGATTTGGTCTTTATTGTCCCTACTGAAGCTCATGAGCACAAGAGTGCACAATTATCCAGTGAACCCGGGGCATCTGTAATATAGGCAAATTGAATAAGTCAGACAATGTCAATACTTCTGATTCAATTTTTCTATGTAAACTATGAAAATGAGCTACTGTGTCCACGATGATTGTCTCGGATATAATGACTCTCAGCTATGTGGTCACAGACATGGCATATTGTGCAATGGAAGAAAAAAAAGACACTGCATGCTTAAAAAATGCGAGTTTCTATTTTTAAGTCTCATGACTACCCCTAAATCCCTTGCCTCATTTCCTTCTAACAGCTGTCTTCAAGAAATTGGAGAATTGGAGAAAATATGTGTCCAGGAAAAAAATAAAGGCTAAGATTTTCAGTTGCTTCTCTGGGAATTATATGCATCAGAGTTCCTTCATGTAGATGATTTATTCTCTAAGTTTTAAAATGATATACATTGTTCAGGTTCATGAAACATTCTATATAACTGGATTTTGCAGCTATGATAATAATAATCAATATTTCTCAAATCTTAAAGAAATTTTGAGCAGGTACCTATGAATATCTAAGTTTTATGGATCAGCACATGTGCACAGAGTTCTCTGTTAATAATAAACTAAAAATCAATTTGTTTAGTTACTCATCAGGTATTTATCCCTTACTAGCTTTCTGGCCTTGAGCAAATCACATAACCTCCATGGGTCTGAGTTTTCTCATTTATAAAACAAAGAGAATAATAAAATACATAACTCAGAGGAATATGTGGAATTCACTTACTTTGCAGAATGCCCAGTGTGTTGTTGGTACTTTTAGTTTGTGTCACTATGGTTGACAGAATAGTTCACCCCCATGTGCAGGTAAACTCTAGGCACAGGGCGTGGAAAGAATAAATCACCCATGGCCTCTTCTCTTGAGAGACTCCTTGTCTAATGGGAGAAAGGCATATAAGCAAATACTTGCATTTCATTGCTATACTTACAGAAATCAAGGCCCAATGTATTGAGTATCATGGCAACCCAGAGGAGAGAGTGTTGACTTTTTCTGGAATTATGAGGAAATGCTTGGAAGGATAGCTGCTAAGCCTTGAAGGGTGGAAGGAACCATCTAAGTCAAACTAGAAGTATAGGAAATTTTTTTATGTAAGGACACATCATCTGAGAGATGTGAATGAGGATGGCTCATGTGTAGCCTAACTAGTAACTCAGGAGGGCTGTGGCATAGAGAATATGTTAGGGTTGGTTGGAAACAAAATATATTATGACATTAGTTACTTCATTGCTTACTTATTAACTGTCTCTTCCACTAGAATTTAAATTTTATGAGGGCAAGGACTTAGCTTATTTTATTTTCTTTCATATTCCCAGCAACTTCCAAAGTTTCTAAAACATGGTTTAACTATATATTATTGTTTGAACAAATTAATCAGTTATCTATTAAGTACCCAATATACCCTCCTCTTACAATGTTCTTAGCCCTTTCTTATGTGTCTCTTGTCATTTTCTTAATAACTTTTAAACTATACTTTTGTGTGCAGGTCTCTTAACTCCCGTACAGATTAGAAGCTCTTTATGAAAAGTTATAAGTATCATAGCTGCTGGCACATGGTATATATGCATAAATGCTGAACATAAATATTAAAGTGTAAAATACTCCTATCAGATTATTTCCTAATTTGTTATAGAACACAAATATGGCAGACGCCAGAAAAAGAGCTAAAGAAAAGATGCAGAAGGCAAGCTAGCCCTCCCTCATGATGGAGCATCTGGGCTCTCTGTTCACTATCACCTGCTTACAGAGAAATGAAGGCTGCACATGCAGGTGTTTTGTGCCATATATACCACAGTGAAGCATGCAGACATCTGTCTTTAGATAATAGTTGCTAGATACTTATGTTTTGCCTACATAAAACGAGTAACTCTAATGTTTTGCTCAAGCAATTTTGATAGAGCCAAACACATTTTGAAGGTCCAAACTTGCTACATTTTTGTGAGTAACTTTTTTTTTTTAATATAAAGAAAACATCTGACTCTAGAGGGACCACGTGGAATGATTTAGAATGTAAACACTAACAATTCATCCAATGGCCATCAACTCCCTTTATAGAGAGCTATCCCTGGAATTTTTCACACATTTTCCTCCCTTCCTCTCCTTTGGCTTGGTGCTTATTAAAATCTATGACCTCTGCCTGTAGGATTTATAATGAGCTAGAAATGAGGCTTTTAATAAGAAAATTACAGCATAAGGCAGAATGTGATGGGTAAAGGGTGGGTGGTACAGGGAATCAGCTGGGGTCATAAGCAAACATGAGCCAAAACATTAGCTGCTAACATAATCAGCTGCTCTCATTTTCTTTATGGTGAAATTAGCTCCAGGAGAGCTGGGCTCCTATCAACTCTATGTACTAGTGTATCTTAGTACTTCTTCCAATGCCTCATATAAAATAGGTGATACCAATAAATATTTGTGAGAGGAAGGGCTGAATTCTTCCCTAGGCAGAAGGAGTTCTGTGATCTTACCAAGCCAGTGTGATATTTCTGTAGATCCTTACAAACACATTCTTTGTACAAGGGCTAGTTTGATATTCATTAGTCTCTCATACTGTGTGTGTGTGTGTGTGGAGCAGGGAGAAACACAAGAGAGAGAGAAAGGGAGATGCATGACTGACAAAGAGTAGGATGTGGTAGAAAAAGCACTAGATTTACAAGCAGTTTAGTTCCTTCCCTAGCATTCCTATACGTCACCTGAGTAACTGCATTAACTCTGAAACCTGCCTACCAAATAGGAAAAGTTCCTCTCCTGCTGTCCTCCCAAAGCAGCTGTATATGAAAGTGTTTGAAATTACTAGCCAATATAACAAATGCAAATAACTGTTATTGCATGCCTGGAGTCACAGTGGGTGAAATGGCTCTGCTCCTGACACTGTTTGGTGCACCTTCTTGACCACAAAGTGTGCCACTGGCCTCACCAACAAGAGCTATCAGACTACCCCTGAAGGCAAATGCTCCTTGCAGCAGGTCTAGTCCCTACAGGAGGCAGGTAACATCACAGGAAGGTGCATTCTGGCTGTGTACAAAATAGCATACCCCACAGACATTATAATGACTTCTAAGACTTGCTTTTTTAGTTTTTCAATTTTTTTTTTACTTCTTGTATGCATTACTTAGAAAACCATAGAGAAAGGAAATATACACCTGCAAATGTACACTCAGTTTTTGAGGCAGACAGGCAGGGCCAACCTATGGTATTGTTCTGTGTACTGGCTGAGAGTAGGGTTGGCAAATTCACGAAGAACATAAATCCAGAACTAACAAGAAAGCCACAGGCAGACTCTCATATCAATCCATCCTCTCAGCTTAAAGTTGAAATGCAAACACCTGTCAAAAAGTTAGTTGTTACTCGTTATCAATCACATTTGTATGCATGAAGGCATCGCTCTTCAGTTCTGCCAGAAACTAACGTAGCAAAGGGCGGAAGGTTTACTGAATGCTGGAAAAGGGAAGGAGGGCAAGTGGAAGTGAGAAGGATCACAGAAAGGCAATCTCAGGAGCACTAGGAGATAAAAGCTATTAAAAGATAAAATTATCTTAATTCCAGTTATTGTGCCACTACATATATAAAATCATGGTCAATTACAAACTTATTTTAAACATGATAAGAAAAACTTGCATGTTCAAGATTATCTTTTTATATTTCTAAAACAGAGGAGGAATTTAAGTCATCAAAAACTCGAATAGCTAAATTTTTGAACACAATTCTTTGATTGGTCAAAATCCCTTCCTGCACTGTAGTGAGGACTCCAGATTGATTTTTAAATACATTATTCCCCTGTTTTTGTAAAGTGTGCATAGTGGAAAAGACAGTTGGTGGCTGCTTAGATGACCAAAACATTAATTGTTCTTCAAAGTACCTGTGGCAGAGTCTTCATGTTGGACAATGGGGGTTTCACCAGGTATCCTGGTGTACAAGAGAATAATACAATTCCCATCAGAGGTCTTCTTTCCATTAAAAAAAGGAAATGAAACAATCTGATTCTTGAAGATATGCCTGAATAAGTCCTTTTATTCAATATTCCTCGGGTGCCCCTTGAAAGATACTCAATCTTTGCCAAGTTGAGGTCTTGGATTTACAAGGCTCTTTGGAGCTGTGTCAGGAATATATTGGAAAAATATTTTATCTGCCAGTTGACTGCACATGAGTATGCAAAGTCAAATCCTGAAAATTTAGCACGTTGGGGGAATGAGAGAGTATTGGAATGTCTTAGGAAGTACTGATTATGACCATGGGTATCAGGATGCAGTAGAAATTGTATCAGCTGGTCATCTAAGATGAAAACAATAGAACCCTATCATATTGCTTTGCACAGTAAATAAATTTATTAAAGGATATTAGGCAACTCACAGACTCTCTCAGAGGTCTAGAGAATGGGCCTTGGAAGCTATGGAACCAGGAACAATACTAAACCACACACTGAGGTTAATCCAACAGAGATCTTGCTGCTGCTGCTGATGCTACTTAGCACAGATACATAACTTGCCTCACTGCTACTTGGCATTTGATTCCAGAACTTTCATCTTTGCTATCTTGGCCAGCCACCTGTCGCTGTGGTCATTCATTCCAGACAATGAATTCCTCTTGGTACCTGCTTCTCAGGTTGGTTTCTTTCTATATAGAAGTTTCACAATGGCTTATCTGACTGCACATAAGCTGCAAAAAAGGCTAAAAAAGAGTTTCTGACTTCTACTCCCAGAGAGGTGAGACATGATAAAGGATAGACTCCAAGTAATGGAAGGAGAATTCAAAAGATGCTAGCCACATCGATGACAAAAGGGCATATCAAATAAAATGCTCTTACATTCTCTTTCCCCTCAGCTGATACAGAATTTCAGGCCTCAGCAAAGATACCTTTAATATTTTGGGTGATTTCCAGATGAGTCTTTTCCATATTCTTAAACAAATCTAGATATAATCACATGGGTATAAATTTGGACAGAGTGTTTCTCAATTCTTCTGGTGCTATAGTCTGTTAAAAGAATGTCAACATGGTCTTGATTACTCCATAAAATCTCATAGAATTTTTGGGAAAACATATCTTTCAGTTTTTAATTACAGTCAAGTCTGTGTTTTTATTCCTGGCTTCACATATAAATCCCATCAGGGCCTGGCTCTGTGCAAAAATCTAAATGACTTTGTACTTCCCTTATGTAATAACACTCTCCTTTCCTCCATTACCATTAAACTTTACTACTAGATCAATCTGCTTCCCTTTTATCTTAAGATTTCTTTTCTACCAAAAGATACCTCAGTTCCTCCTGTACATAGACTTTTGGATGGCTTTCCCACAAGCAGGACAAATTCACAAGCATATTTCTGAATTTCTCCTTAGACATTAGTATGCTTTCTCAGTTTCTGTAAATCTTAAAAGTCCTTATCTCACCTTATTTTAAAAGAATTTTTTGCTAGGTATAAAATTCTGTACTGATAGTTTATCTCTTACAATAATTTATTTGTTTATCATTATTATTATTTTTAATTATATTTTAAGTTCTGGGGTACATGTGCAGATTGTGCAGGATTGTTACATAGGTATACACATGCATGCCATGGCAGTTTGCTGCATCGATTCTGCCCGTTACCTACATTAGGTATTTCTCCCAATGTTATCCCTCCCTAATGCCTCCACCCTTTGCTTTCCTCCCCTAGCCTCCCCACCCCTTTAAAAGGCTCCAGTGTGTGATGTTCCCCTCCCTGTGTCCATGTGTTCTCATTGTTCGACACCCACTTATTAGTTAGAACATGGGGTGTTTGGTTTTCTGTTCTTGTGTCAGTTTGCTGAGAATAATGGTCTCCAGCTTTATCCATGTCTCTGCAAAGGACATGAACTCATCCTTTTTTATGGCTGCATAGTATTCCATGGTGTATATGTGCCACATTTTCTTTATCCAGTCTATCACTGATGGGCATTTCGGTTGGTTCCAAGTCTTTGCTATTGTAAACAGCGCTGCAACAAACATACGTGTGCATGTGGCTTTACAATAGGATGATTTATAAACCTTTGGGCATATACCCAGTAATGGCATTGCTAGGTCATATATATTTCTATTTCTTGATCCTTGAGGAATAGCCACACTGTCTTTCACAATGGTTGAACTAATTTACACTCCCACCAACAGTGTAAAAGCATTCTTATTTCTTTACATCCTCTCCAGCATCTTTTGTCTCCAGATTTTTTAATGATTGCCATTCTAACTGGTGTGAGATGGTATTTCAATGTTGTTTTGATTTGCATTTCTCTAATGACCAGTGATGGTGAGCATTTTTTCATATGTTTGTTGGCTGCATAAATATCTTCTTTAAGTGAAGGAGAAATAAAATCCTTTATGGACAAGCAATTGCTGAGAGATTTTGTCACTACCAGGCCTACCTTAAAAGAGCTCCTGAAGGAAGCATTAAACATGGAAAGGAACAACCAGTCTCAGCCACTGCAAAAACATACCAAATGATAAAGACCATTGACACAATGAAGAAACTGCATCAACTAATGGGCAAAACAACCAGCTAGTATCAAAATGGCAGGATCAAATTAACACATAACAATATTAACCTTAAATGTAAATTGGCTAAATGCCCCAGTCAAAAGACACAGACTGACAAATTGAATAAAGAGTCAAAACTCATCAGTGTGCTGTATTCAGGAGACCCATCTCATGTGCAAAGACACATATAGACTCAAAATAAAGGGATGGAGGAGGATTTACCAAGTAAATGGAGAGCCAAAAAAGCAAGGGTTGCAATCCTAGTCTCTGATAAAATGGACATTAAACCAACAAAGATCAAAACAGACAAAGAAGGGCATTACATAACGGTAAAGGGATCAATGCAACAAGAAGAGCTAACTATCCTAAATATATATGCACCCAACACAGGAGTATCTAGGTACATAAAGCAAGTGTTTAACAACCTACAAAGAGACTTAGACTCCCACACAATAATGGTAGATTTTAACACTCCACTGTCAATATTAGACAGATCAATGAGACAAAAAATTAACAAGGATATCCAGGACTTGAACTCAGATCTGGACCAAGCAGACCTAATAGACATCTACACAACTCCCCACCCCAAATCCACAGAATATACATTCTTCTCAGCACCACATCACACTTACTCTAAAATTGACCACATAATTGGAAGTAAAACAGTCCTAAGCAAATGCAAAAAATGGAAACCATAATAGTCTTTGAGACCACAGTGCAATCAAATTAGAACTCAAGATTAAGAAACTCACTCAAAACCGCACAACTACATGGAAACTAAACAACCTGCTCCTGAATGACTACTGGATAAATAATGAAGGCAGGAATAAAGATGTTCTTTGAAACCAATGAGAACAAAGACACAAGGTACCAGAATCTTTGGGACATATTGAAAGCAGTGTTTAGAGGGAAATGTATAGCCCTAAATGCCCACATGAGAATTGAGGAAGGATCTAGAATCTGTACTCTATCATCACAATTAAAAGAACTAGAGGAGCAAGATCAAACCAATTCAAAAGCTACCAGAAGGCAAGAAATAACTAAGATCAGAGCAGAAAGGAAGGAGATTTAGACACAAAAAACCCTTCAAAAAAAAAATCAATGAATCCAGGAGCTGGTTTTTTGAAAAGATCAACAAAATAGATAGATCGCTAGCCAGACTAATAAGAAAAGATAGAAGTATTGAATAGCTGCAAATAAAAAATGATAAAGGTGATATCACCACTGATTCCACAGAAATACAAACTACTATCAGAGATTAATACAAACACCTCTATGCACACAAACCAGTAAATCTAGAAGAAATGGATAAATTCCTAGATACTTACAGCCTTCCAAGACTAAATCAGGAAGAAGTTGAATCCCTGAATAGACCAATAACAAGGTCTGAAGTTGAGGCAGCAATTAATAGTCTACCACTCAAAAAAGTCCAGGACCAGACAGGTTTACAGACGAATTCTACCAGATGTACAATAAAGAGTGGGTACCATTGCCTCTGAAATGATTCCAAACAATATAAAAAGCGGGAGTCCTCTCTAACTCATTTTATGAGACCAACATCATCCTGATACCAAAACCTGGCAGAGACACAACTAAAAAGGAAAATTTAAGCCAATATCCACGATAAACATTGATGTGAAAATTTTCAATAAAATACTGGCAAACCGAATCCAACAGCACATCAAAAAGCTTATCCATCATGATCAAGTCAGCTTCATCCCAGGGATGCAAGGCTGGTTGTACATATGCAAATCAATCAATGTAATCCATCGCATACACAGAACCAATGACAAAAACCACATAATTATCTCAACAGATGTAGAGAAGGCCTTCGACAAAATTCAACAGCCCTTTATGCTAAAAACTCTCAGTAAACTAGGTATCAATGGAACATATCTCAAAATAATGAAAGCTATTTATGACAAACCCACAGCCAGTATCATACTGAACAGGCAAAAACTGTAAGCATTTCCTTTGAAAACTGGCACTACTCAAGGATGCCCTCTTTCACCACTCCTATTCAACATAGTATTGGAAGTTCTAGACAAAGCAATAAGTTAAGAATAAGAAATAAAGGGCATTCGATTAGGAAAAGAGGAAGTCAAATTGTCTCCATTTGCAGATGACATGATTGTATATTTAGAAGACCCCATCATCTCAGCCCCAAATCATCTTAAGCTGATAAGCAACTTCAGCAAAGTCTCAGGATACAAATCAATGTGCAAAAATCACAAGCATTCCTATACACTGATAACAGAGAGCCCAACAAAGAGTGAACTCCCATTCACAATTGCTACAAAGAGAATAAAATACCTAGGAATACAACTAACAAGGGACATGAAGGACCTCTTCAAGGAGAACTACAAACCACTACTCAAGGAAATCAGAGAGGACACAAACAGATGGAAAAACATTCCATGCTCATGGTTAGGAAAAATCAGTATCAGGAAAATGGCCACACTGCCCAAAGTAATTTATAGATTTAATGCTATCCCTATCAAGCTACCATTGACCTTCTTTACAGAACAAGAAAAAAACATCTTAAACTTCATATAGAACCAAAAAAGAGCCCACATAGCCAAGACATTCCTAAGCAAAAAGAACAAAGTTGGAGGCATCACACTACCTGACTTCAAATTATACTACAAGGCTACAGTAATCAAAACAACATGGTACTGGTACCAAAACAGATATATAGACCAATGGAACAGAACAGAGGCCTCAGAAGTAATACCATACACCTAAAACCATTTGGTCTTTGAGAAATCTGACAAAAACAAGCCATGGGGAAAGGATTCCCTGTTTAATAAATGGTGTTGGGAAAACTGGCTAGCCATGTGCAGAAAGCAGAAACTGGATCCTTCCTGACACCTTACACTAAAATCAACCCCAGATGGCTTAAAGATTTAAACATAAGACCTAACACCATAAAAACCCTAGAAGAAAACCTAGGCAATAGCATTCAGGACATAGGCATAGACAAGGACCTCATGACTAAAACACCAAAAGCAAGGCAACAAAAGCCAAAATAGACAAATGGGATCTAATTACACTTAAGAGTTTCTGAAGTTGAGGCAGCAATTAATAGTCTACCAACCAAAAAAGTCCAGGACCAGACAGGTTTACAGACGAATTCTACCAGATGTACAACGAGGAGCGGGTATCATTGCCTCTGAAATGATTTCAAACAATATAAAAAGCAGGAGTCCTCCCTAACTCATTTTATGAGACCAACATCATCCTCATACCAAAACCTGGCAGAGACACAACTAAAACTCCTCATGATTAAAACACCAAAAGCAAGGTAGCAAAAGCCAAAATAGATAAATAGGATCTAATTACATTTAAGAGTTACACAGCAAAAGAAACAACCATTACAGTGAACTGGCAACCAACAGAATGGGAAAAAATTTTGCCAGCTACCCATCTGACAAAGGGCTAATATTCAGAATCTACAAAGAACTAAAACAAATTTCCAAGAAAAAAACAAACAACCCTATCAAAAAGTGGGCAAAGGATATGAACAGACACTTTTCAATAATTTACAGATTACTTCATTTCTTCAGGCTTGCAATGTTTCCCCTGAGAAGTCGGCTATCATTTTTCTCTTTACTCTTCTATATATTGTGTATATGTATTTCTTTGGGAGTTTTAAAGCTTTTCTTTCATTGCTAGTTTTTAGCAATTTGATTATGTTATTTTCTTTATATGTCTTCTGTTTGGGGTCATGAACTTCTTTCAAAAAATTTATATGAAATCAGCTGGGCATGGTGGCTTATGCCTGTAATCCCAGCAGTTTGGGAGGCTAAGGTGGACAGATCACAAGTTCAAGAGATTGAGATCATCCTGGCCAACATGGTGAAATCCCATCTACTAAAAATACAAAAATTAGCTGGGTGTGGTGAAGCACCCTGCAGTTCTAGCTACTCAGGAAGCTGAGGCAGGAGAATTGCTTGAACCCAGGAGACGAAGGTTGCAGTGAGCCAAGATCGTGCCACTGCACTCTAGCCTGGTGACAGAGTGAGACTCTATTTAAAAAAAAAAAATGAAATCAAGGCATTTTTAGACACATGAAAACTGAGAGAATGTATTATCAAATAGGCCTGTATTAAGTTGTGTAATGGTAAATGTTTAACAAGTAGCTTTCCAGGAAAATAAACCTAGTCTTGTAGCATTTTGTGATTTCCGTGCTGTAAATATTCCTACAGTGACCAATTTTATCCTAACAACCTGTCATTTCTGAAGACAGAGTATGGAATAGATGCACACACTGTTCTTGTAAACCTCTGTGAGCTGGCTCTAGCACACTGTTGCATGCACCATAAAAAAACATTATAAGAAGCCCTTCAGGTAGAAGAAAAATGACACCAGATGAAAATCTGGATCTACATAAAGAAAAATAAAGCACTAGAAATTGAAAATATGAGGCAAATATAAAATGCTTTTTCTACTTAAAATGTTTTACTTGAAAAGATAACTGGCTTTCTAAAGTGGAAATAATAATTTGTACTGTAAAGCCTAGACATGACAATGACAACAGCAGCAGCAAGGAGTACAGACAATAAACCAATAATGGAAAGAAATAGAAAATAGAAAGAAATCGACAGAAATAGAACTGAAAATGAATTAATGAACTTCATTACCCCCTAAAAAGGCAGAAACAGAAGAGAAAATGAAATGGTTAGTGCAAATAGGACATTTAAGCCCAACCACATTATTATTACATAAAATGTAAACAGTCTAACCACTCCAAATATAAGGTAGAGATTGTCAGCATAGATTAAAAGAAGGACCTAACTATATGCTGCTTTAAAGAAATCCTCTTTGCATATAAAATCTTACTATTTGAAAGAACATTATAATCAATTTTTTCAGATCAACAGTTAAACAACGCACACAGTCCCTGTTTTTTTTTTTTTTTTTTTTTTGAGACAGAGTCTCTCTCTGTCACCCTGGCTGGAGTTCAGTGGTGTGATCTTGGATCATTGCAACCTCCATCTCCTGGACTTAAGCCATTCTCATACCTCAGCCTCCTGAGTAGCTGGGGCTACAGACATGCACCACCATACTTGGCTAATTTTTTGTATTTTTTATTAGAGACAGACAAAGAATACTCTCTAGAAGGACATATGTAGTTGTCTATGCAATTCAGTTCACCACAGCAGAACTGCTTAGAGACTATTCAATGCTGTCTAGGTCTAGGGTGGCTGTCACCATGTTGCCCAGGCAGGTCTTGAACTCCTGAGCTCAGATAGTTAGCCCTCCTCAGCCTCCCAAAGTGCTAGGATTACAGGCATGAGCCACAGGGCCTGGCCTGTCCCTAAATTTAACAAAAGATTATGTTCTGAGCAAAATGAAGTAAATTTATAAAAGAAGTTTTAGATTCAGAATCAGAACATCTGGAGAGGGGGTCCCAATTCTACATCTTACTGGATAAGTGGTTTTTGCTAAACTATGCCTTTTGGGGCTCAGTTTCTTTCTCTCTAAAACAGTAGGTTCTCTAGGGTGGTGAGGGAAATCATTTATCAGAATTACCCAATGAGCTTCTAAAACACTTGTGAGACCACCCCACAACCCTACCAGAATCTAATATTGTCTCAGCTTGAGCCAGGAGGGTCTAGGTAGCCTACTTACATGTTGAAAAGGCTCCCTTGTGATTCCAGTGAACAGTTCTGCCCCCGCAGCCCACCTAAGAGTTGAAGATCACTGAATCTTATTGTTTCTATGGTCCCTTCCATTTAAAGTATTTTATGATTCTATGATTTGAGCAGAATTAATATTTGGGTGTTCTTCAAATTACCTGAAGTTTGCAGCCACCTACTTGGCCAGCACTGACAGGCCCCAGGCTCAGCTCCTTGGCATCTTGCCATTTCCTTTCAGTTGATAGATTATAAATGACACTTGGAACTCTGTTGATTTGCCTAGAGATATTTCATTTCAGAGTAAACGCATAGATCAAATAAAGAATACTCTCTAGAAGCACATATGTAGTTGTCTATGCAATTCAGTTCACCACCGCAGAACTCCTTAGAGACTATTCAATGCTGTCTAAGTCTAGGGTGGCTGGCATTGATCTATCTGAAAAAATCAATGAAGTCTGTGCAATTGAAAAAGAGAGCACTAAATTAGCTTTACTGGTTCGCAAAATTGGAAAGTAGGTCAGTGCCCAACATTCCAGTAATTGCTGCTAGTGTTGTAGCAGGCTCAGTGGCAGATACTGAGGAGCAGGACAGCGACCTAGAGCCCTTGGGTCAGGAGGAGAAAGGCCCTGAGTTTCCAGTTTGAGCCAGTCCAGATTAGCCCTCTAGGTCCAGACTGGACGTTCCCTTTTAGCCTTCATCCAGGGCTATAGGAAATAATTGTCTGTCATAGCATATGGTTTGTTTCAGTTTTAATATGTCAGAGATGTTTCCTTTAATTATTTTCCCATTGCTTTTGCTATTTTTCAAAGACTTTTCTCCATTCCTCCCGAGAGTGCTCGAGGACTCTGTGTTATTTAATTTCTAATATGCTGCATTTCAAAAGACTTGTAGAATTAAATCTTGGCAGAAAAAGGAGGCTAATTAAGCAAGAGTGGGTCATGTTCTCATTTTCCTTTCTTAGTCAGAATGAAGGTCTTTTTAATTGTAGGACTCAAGTTAAGGAACTAAAATTTTCATTCTAATAATTGTGGACATCACCCTCTCATACACAGGTCAAAAGAGAGACCTGTGAGAGCCCCATTGAGGGAAGCCATTGATGATTTCAGAGGGAAGTAGACAGAAAAGTGTAGACTGGCAAGTGGCCACAGGCAGGAGTGTGCAGCTATGGTTTAGCTCTCCTGTGGCAGTCATGTATATTGTTGTGGTCCTTGGTAGAGATCTAGACCTATATTTAATCAGAATGAGACCTTGCTGAAATCAAGAAGTAGGTGAAATCTTTTCGCCTGACTTCACATTTCAGTTTCCCCTTTCATTGCCTTGATTCCCAGTATCTCTCCTTCCATTCTTTTCTCTTCCCCGCAGAGAAGATGCATGTCTCATTTTCAGGGATCTGTCTACAAGCCTAACCCTACAAGGTCCCATTTTGAGATTTTAGTGCAATGATGCTAGGACTTGGGTAACACTATGGCCTTTTTGCTTTCACTGAGAGATCACAAGAGAGAAGAGCATTCGGAAGAGGTAGAGCATTCGGAAATTTGGTAGGGGACAAGAGACACGTTTGAACTAGTAGCTTCCTGCTATTCTAGTATTAACACATTTGTAAGTGATTGTGGACCATAGGCCCCAGCAATGATCCTTGGAGCATGACATCACTGCTGTATCATTCAGTACCTTTGCTAGAGAGTACGAGCAGGGAAGATGAGAATTTGTTAGTAGGGATCTTGTGATGGTGCATAGTGCTCTGACATACATTATATTCTTTCAGACTTGATGTTATTTGGGGACTGGAGAAATCAGGCATTATTATGCCCACTATATTAAATTAGAAACTAAATCTGAGAGACCAAGCTATGTTCCTAATATCCACAAGTAGTTGAGCTCCACTAGAAATCAAGTATCTTGGCCCCAAATTCATCTTGCATTAAGCCTGTGTGTGTGTGTGTGTGTGTGTGTGTAGGGGGGGGAGTAATCATTCTGTACATTCCATGTTAGTAGAGACTTTCATTTTGGCACATGTTCATTTAAGTCTGTGAAATAGAAGCCAAAACGAACATATACAACTCTTTGTTCTTTCAGCCCAAGTCTTCTAGAAAACAACCTGAGGCAAAAGCTCACATGCTAATGCTTTATTGGGGATACAACCCCAGGAAATTAAGAGTAAAAGAAAGAAGGAGCGAGGCAGGGAAGGAAGAAAAGCTTAGTGGATTCTGCAATGCATCATTCAGGCCTCACCTCAGGAATGATGAGATCACTTCCTCAGCTACAGGAACTGTTGCTGGGAGACAAGCTGCTAGCCCTTTTTAGGAATTGCCTTGGCTAAAGAAAGATGCCTCATTCAGGTAACATACTTTCCAGAGCAGCGTCAACCAATGACTTGTCAATGCAAGAGCATAAAGGCCTGGCTCCCGTGCCTGAATTCAACACAACCTTTAAGGACTCGCTCTATTCCAGAGGTCTCCATATGACCCATCAGTGTGCTGTATTCACGAGACCCATCTCAGATGCAAAGACCCACATAGACTCAAAATAAAGGAATAGAGAAATATTTACCAAGCAAATGGAAAGAAAAAAACAGCAGGGGTTGCAATTCTAGTCCCTGATAAAACAGACTTTAAACGATCAAAGATCAAAAGAGATAAAGAAAGGCATTACATAATGCTAAAAGGATCAATGCAACAAGAGATAACTATCCTAAATATATATGCACCCAATGCAGGAACGCCCAGATTCATAAAGCAAGTTCTTAGAGACCTAGAAAGAGACTTAGACTCCTACACAATAATAGTAAGAGACTTTAACACCCTACTGTCAATATCAGACAGATTAATGAGACAGAAAATTAACAAGGATATCTGGACTAAGCAGACCTAATAGACATCTACAGAACTCTCCACCCCAAATCCACAGAATATACATTCTTCTCAGCACCACATCGCACTTACTCTAAAATTGACCACATAATTGGAAGTAAAACAGTCCTCAGCAAATGCAGAAAATGGAAATCATAATAGTCTCTCAGACCACAGTGCAATCAAATTAGAACTCAAGATTAAGAAACTCACTCAAAACCACACAACTACATGGAAACTAAACAACCTGCTCCTGAATGACTACTGGATAAATAATAAAAGGAAGGCAGAAATAAAGATGTTCTTCAAAACCAATGAGAACAAAGACACAATGTACCAGAATCTTTGGGACACATTTAAAGCAATGTCTAGAGGGAAATGTATAGCACTAAATGCCCACATGAGAAGTGAGGAAGGATCTAAAATCGACACCCTATTGTCACAATTAAAAGAACTAGAGGAGCAAGGTCAAACCAATTCAAAAGCTAGCAGAAGACAATACATAACTAAGATCAGAGCAGAATGGAAGGAGATAGAGACACAAAAAACCCTTTAAAAAATCAATGACTCCAGGACCTGGTTTTTTGAAAAGATCAACAAAATAGATAGACCACCGGCAGACTAATAAAGAAGAAAAGAGAGAAGAATCAAATAGATGCAAATAAAAAAATGATAAAAAGTATATCACCACTGATCCCACAGAAATGCATACTACTATCAGAGAATACTATAAACACCTCTATGCAAATAAGCCAGAAAATCTAGAAGAAATGGATAAATTTCTGGACACTTACATCCTCCCAAGATTAAACCAGGAAGAAGTTGAATCCCTAAATAGACCAATCACAAGTTCTGAAATTGAGGCAGCAATTAATAGTCTACCAACCAAAAAAAGTCCAGGACCAGATGTCACAACCAAATTCTACCAGAGGTACAAAGAGGAGCTGGTACCATTGCCTCTGAAATGATTCCAAATAATAGAAAAAGAGGGAATCCTCCCTAACTTATTTTATGAGGCCAGCATCATCCTGATACCAAAACCTGGCAGAGACACAACTAAAAAAGAAAATTGCAGGCCAATATCCATGATGACAATTGATGTGAAAATCCTCAATAAAATACTGGCAAACTGAATCCAGCAGCATATCAAAAGGCTTATTCATCATGATCAAGTCAGCTTTATCCCCCAGATGCAAGGTTGGTTCAACATACGCAGATCTATAAACATAATCCATCACATAAACAGAACCAATGACAAAAACCACATGATTATCTCAATAGATGCAGAGAAGGCCCTTGGCAAGATTCAACAGCCCTTCATGCTAAAAACTCTCAATAAACTAGGTACTGATGAAATATATCTCAATATAATAAGAGCTATTTATGACAAACCCACAGCCAATATCATACTTAATGGGCTAAAGCTGAAAGCATTCCTTTGAAAACTGGCAAAAGACAAGGATGTCCTCTCTCACAATCTTATTAAACATAGTATTGGAAGTTCTGGCCAGGCCAATCAGGCAAGAGAAAGAAATAAAGGGTATTTAGTTAGGAAAAAAGGAAGTCAAATCGTCTCTATTTGCAGATGACATGATTGTATATTTAGAAGACCTATGTAACAAACCTGCACGTTCTGCATATGTACCCCAGAACTTAAAGTATAATAATAAAAAAAATACCTCCTGCACTTTAATCTATCTCAGTCTCCTGACATCGTGATTCACCTGTCTTGGCCTCCCAAAGTGCTGGGATTACAGGCGTGAGCCACCGCGCCTGACCCCCAAGTTTACTCTTAGAGCTGCAAGGGACATCTCATGCTCAGCTGATAGAAGAGGTTCACATATGGAATGGCTCAGCATGTAGGTATAAGTCAGAATTGGATGGTGGTTGCTTTACAGCCTAACTCGGGTGTGGTCAATGGGCCACACTTTGGTGCAATAGGTTATCAACTTTATGAGCAAAGAGAACTACTGCAAGTGCACAAGACACACAAGCAGTGGAAAATGTTTTGGCCAGCCGAAGGTCCAGAAAGAGAAAGATTGTAATATTGGAAAAAAGGAAGTATGTGGATGAAGATATGGGAGTGAGCACATTGTGTGAAGACTTTTTTTTTTTTTTATCACATGCAGTATCTACTAGAAAGTACCCATCACTGAAGAAGCATTTCACAGCCAGGTGGCCAAAAACAACTCAGACAGTTGACACCAACTAGCTACTGTCAATGGCCATGTAACACTGGCATAAGGAGCACAGGAGTGGTGTTGTCATGGTAGCAGGGCCTAACAACATGGGCCCAATAGCATCCACTTCTGCTTACCTTGGCTGGTCTATTATTGCCATTGCCAAATGTCCCTTCTGCCAGCAACAGAGAACAACTCTATGTCTTTATTGTACCATCATCACTAAATAAGCCACTTGATGATAAGTTGACTACATTATGCCCCTTCAGTCTGAATGAGCTGGTGATTCATTTTGACAAGAGTAGACATATATTCCTGGCATGAGTTTCTTTTTCCTGGTCAGAGGATCCCTATCCACAGTCTTACAGAGTGTATGATCCACCAGCATGAGTTTCCAGAGAACACTGCATCAGACCAAGGGACCTACTTTACAGCAAAAAAGGTGTGAGGGTGAGGGCATATCACATTCTTCATCATCTAGAAGGTGCTGGCCTGGAAGAGCAATGGCTCACCCTGCTGAAAGCACAGCTGAGAGGATAACCCTGCTGAAGCACCAGCTCAGAGGATGGATGGCCATCCTCCAGGATACAGTGCACACTCTGAATGAGCAAGTATAAAATGAGATTGTTTTGTTAACAGGTAGAATGCATGGGCAAGGACTGAGGGGTGAAAGTAGGAGTGGCTTGTTTACCATCACTCTCCAGCACCCACTTGAGGAGTTTGTGGTTCCCATCCTCACAACTTTGAGCTCTGTGTGTCTAGGGGTCCCAGTTCCAAAGAAGTAACCCTTCCACCAGGGGAAACATCAAGAGTCACACTGAACTCTGACTGATACTGCCACCTGGGCACTGGGAAGTAATCATCTGGTCAGGGTTAACTGAAACTGAAGTCAGGCTAATGCTTCACAATGAGGGCAGGAAGAAATATGTTTTGTTCTTACATGATTCACTTGAGTGTCTCTTTAGACAGCAACCATGGTCTGCAAAGGGCATAGTGCTCAAAGGGCTCAGATTTCTAAAGGATGCGAGAGTGAGTCATGCCACTGGGGGAGCCACTGAGACCAGCAGAAATGCTCGCTGAAGGAGATAATGTGAAGGGAGATGATGAGTATAAATTGAATAGCAGCAGCAGTGGAGCTGTAGTTCACCCTACTAAGTTTCTCTTTTTAAATTTCCTCCAGAAAATGAAGCGCACCAGTGTTCTGAAGGAGGCTCCTAGAATTTCTATAAAGAATTACATCTGAACTGTACAGTGGCACACTGGAGTAGAGGTTGTGATGTGCCCCCCACATCCCTCTTCAGGAATGAGGCAGACTTACTCCCTGCTGTGATTATTATCAGAAAACAGCCCTCAATGTCACCTTTGTTCAGCATTTGTCATTGCCAATGTCATGCTTCCTTAGGATAGCCTACACTCAATGGCTGGTTGATGAAGGAGTGAAAATTATCCAGCCCCCGTGCACCAACCTGGGATCATTATGGAGGGCCATAAAAGCTGCAAAGCTCTCTGTGGGTGTGGCTGATGTGTCACTTGAGAGTGTATCACAACCCAGCTAATTTAACTGCTCACACTGCTTCTTACCTTAGAGGTTGAAGGTCTTACAGTGAAAGTAAGAGGATTATGAACTCAGCTCAGGACAACTCTTTCCTAAAAGGAATTATTAATGTGTTTTAATGCCAGATACCTTCAAAAGAGTTTTCATCACGTTTAAGGTATTAATTTTTTTTTTTTTTGAAACAGAATCTTGCTCTGTTGCTCAGGCTGGAGTGCAGAGTGCAGTGGCACTATCTCGGCTCACTGCAACCTCTGCCTCCCAGTTTCAAGCGATTTGTGTGCCTTGGCCTCCTGAGTAGCTCAGACTATAGGCATGGGCCACTGTGCCCAGCTAATTTTTTGTTTTTTAGTAGAGACAGGGTTTCACCATGTTGCCCAGGCTGGTCTCGAACTTCTGAGCTCAGGCAATCTACTCACCTTGACCTCCCAAATTACTAGGGTATTAAATAGGGAAATAATACTAAAAGAATAAAGCATTGTTATATCTTCAAGAGAAGTTCAATCTGGAGGGGCAAAGGATGCATAAGTAAGTTATTGTAACGTTACCATCACTCCCCAGTGGCTGGCACAGTAAGGCTGGAAGGATGGGAATATAGTTCCAAGGTCCAGAAGGAAGAAAAGGGCACTATGGGCAGTGGGAATAGCACAGGTCAAGCACACAGGCAGAAACAAGGAGCAGGTTACATGATGTGGCTGGAACGTGGAGTGCTGAAAGGCTGCAGGTGAACTTCAGGCTGGAGATGAAGAATGAGTCAATCAAATAGGTCCACAATGCCAGCCACAACTGAAACCCAGTCCAAAGTAAAGCACTGCTGTTTGGAACTAGCAATTTTACCCACAACTATCTTACAGACTTGTAAATTAGCTAAAAGCTGACTAAGGTGTTTGGATTAAGTCAAGTATTTTTAGTGACCTTTATCAACAAATACGCACGTTGTTAACCAAGACTGGGAAGTAGGAAGCATATGCAGTTTATGATTTTAACTGATACCTGAATAGCATATGTGGTTACGGGCATGGAGTCTGGAGCAGGTTGCATGGGGTCAAATCATGGCCCCCAAGAGTACTTACTGTGTGACTATGGATGTTTATTTAACTTATTTGTATACCACTGCTAATCTCTAAAATGAGGATAACAATATGCCTATCTCAGGGTTGTTGTGAGGACTACGTAAGTTACTGTATGTGAAGTACTTAGAACTATGCTTGATACTTGTTAAGCATGAGAGAAAAAGAGAAGAGATGGAAGACTGGAGGAATGAAAAACCCAGTGAGTTAGCAAGGACAAAAATTACATATTCCCTGTGAGTGATCAGTCATAACTAAAGGTATTGTTTCATCCTTTTTCCAAGGAATACCTGAGTTATGACTATGCTAAGCAGTAGTATCCATGGGTAATGCAACTGGCCAGTATACACCAATTAATCTCACCACCAGAGGCAAATGGGTCAGAAGGCTCACTGACTTGCTCCAACCCACTGAAGGAACTGTACTTCCTGTGTTTGAATTGGGTCATATTTCAATGCGTCTGTGCTCACTATCTATTTGTGTTTCTATTCTGGGCTGTTTTAAAGGTTTGCCTTGAGGGGTGGATGGGGGAGACCATGCAGGCCTGTAGTGGGGTTTTTGTTTTGTTAGATTTTGTTTTGTTTTTTTTAGAGCTTGAAGACCAGGAGCGGAATGCCCTCGTTTTACACAGACAGAAATTGAGGGAGGAGAACTTTGGTACCTCTGAGCCAGGCAGTGGTGAGGACATTTAGAACTGTGTGTCTCCTGGATGTTTTTTTGCTCATACATATGTCAGCATTTTATTGACTCGAACAGAAAATTGAGCTTTTATTTTCTTGGGGCAAGCCATTGTTCTGTAATATTTGATGTGTCTAACACATTTAAAACAAAAGGAATATGGAAACAGCATTTTAAAATGAAAATATGATTTCATTGTTCTTAGCTTCAGTATTCTTTAACTGCTTCACCTCTGCAGTCAGTGTGAGGTTCTTAATCAGGGTTTGATTCCAGAAGCTGCTAATTACTAATCTGGCCTTGTACAGGCCACTAAACCTCTTAATTAATAGGTAAAATGATATCTACCTCCTAGGATTTTGTGAAGATTAATCAGTTAATTAGAGGATGTAATGAATGTGAAATCTATGGAGCACAATAGGTATTCAGTAAATGTAAGTCTCCACCCATGCCTGTCCTGTCCTAAGAGATGGAGTTTTAATGAGGACACCACTTAATTTTAACATGAATACAATCACTTCTTTCATAATCATTTCCTCCTAAATCAAAAGCTGACACAGAACTCATTTTCTGTCTCTGGATCTGCTTCCTAATTTGTAAGATGAGGTGGTTAGATTATGTTTCCCCTCCAATGTCTTCAAAATCTGGGTTTCTATGGCTTCTTCCTAGCTTTCCATTGGGAAAATCATTTATCCCAGTCATCAAATTCTCCCATTTGCTGAGAGAATAAAATTAAATGCTTTGGAGTGAACAGAGGGAAAATGCCTCACATGCTTCCTCTATGAAAGTATCTTTTCCCATTTTTGTTAGTTGCAACGCACCATACAAATATACAACTTATTGTCATTATTACTAGTATTATTTTTACCACTCTTACTATTCTGTTTTCTCTATATCCCACAATTGGATAGGAGATATAAGTACTTCATGTTAGGATAAATATATAACTAGGTTTCTATATAACCATATATATAAATATATAATCATTCAGAAAGAACAGTATATGCATAGACACGTTTCTACTCATAGTTTAGGTTTCATCCCACCTCTAGTCAGTCCTGTCTACTTAGTCACCTGCTATTCTTTCTGACTGGGTTAATAATATCAATCAATCATGCTATTCCTATGGTCAGAATTTCTGGCTGCTGTTGCTACTACCATTTAGGAGCCCCCTTGTGAATTCTTGCCTGACAAGAATTCTCTGCACCTATGTACTGACCTGAATGAACAAGAGAAGGATCAGCTTTCCCCAGTGGCCACCTAGAGTGGTTGAATGACCTGACTTAGAAGTGTGGAGGTGTTGTTGCTCAATGCAGCAGATTTTGACCAATGAAAGAGAAGTGCATCCTAGCAATTAAAGTGCTCTGTCTTCCTCTTCTCCCTTTATTTCTCATGGACTATTCTGAGTGTAGTCCTTGCCTACAATCTCCCTTATGCCCTATGATAGTTGAGCAACCAGGCATGTTTGGTGATTGCTGTCTGTCACAGGTTGTATTCCTTGAGAAGCTGACTCTAAGATTGTTTGGTGTGCAGTATTAAAGAATATGTCAGAGAACAAGATGGCCGAATAGAGACAACTCCAGTGTGCAACACCCAGCAAGAGAGACACAGAAATCAAGAGATCTCCTAGCTCCAATCGAGGAACCAGGTTCATTTCAACAGGTCTGGTCGGACTGTGAGCAAAGCCCAGGCAGGGCAGACTGAGGTGGGGAGGGGTGCTGCTTCACTGAGAAAGTGGATCTGATGGGTGAGTTGGGGGCTTTCCTCCAGCACCCTGGTCCAGATATGGCACTTCCCCCAAAGCTTCAGCAATCCACAGAACAGGGGATCTTTGCCAGTCAAGTGCTGAGAATCACAAGCACAGAGTGCAATAATAATCCAGGACTGTGTCTCAGATTGTCACACAGATCTAAGCAAATGCATAAGCCCATAAGCTGGCCCGGCTAGCCTGTGGACCGAGCTATGGCCCCCTCCCTCTTCCTGGAGAGAGAGGGAGCTGAAAGCAGGAAGACACATGGTATGGCTGGGCGTGTCCCTCCCCTCCCCGACAAACCCCAGCAGGCTGAAGCACTAACTCTAGCAGGTTTTGCAGCCAATGCCTCACTCTGAGCTGAACCCTGAATGATCCAGCTCTGTGGAGGAAAAGGGCAACCCATCATTAAAGAGGCAGGATGAGGCTTCATAATTTAACAAGAAACACAAGAAGCCTAGGTAGCAATGGGACGGTGTCCTTGACAACCCAGCAGTGCCTCCAGGTCAGCAGTAGGAGGGTCGCCCACCATTAAAGAGGTGGGCCTAACATCCCAGTGTAAACAAAAAAGACACAGGAAGCCTACCTAGCAACCTGAAGGAGTCCTTGGAAACTCAGTATTGCCTTGACCGGCAGACAAGTGACCTCATCAAGCAGCTCCCTGAGATCAGAGCTAGATAAATCCAAGAAGATGGAAAAAAAATCAGTATAAAAAAGAAGAAACCGTCAAAGACCAGAATGCCTCTTCTCCTTCAAGGAATCACAACTCCTCACCAACACAGGAATATAACATGACCAAGAAAGAGTTCAACAAATTGACAGAAACAGTCTTCAGAAGTGGGTAATAACAAACTTTTCTGAGTTAAAGGAACACATTCTAACCCAATGCAAAGAAACTAAAAACCTTGAAAAAAGGTTAGATGAAATGCTAACTAGAATAACCAGCTTAGAGAAGAATATAAATGACTTGATGGAGCTGAAAAACACAGCACAAGACTACATGAAGCAAGTACAAATTTTAATAGCCAAATTGATGAAGCAGAAGAAAGGCTATCAGAGATTGAAGATCAACTCAATGAAATAAAATAAGAAGGCAAGACAAGAGAAAAAAGAGTGAAAAGAAATGAACAAAGCCTCCAAAAAATATGGGATTACGTGAAAAGACCTAATTTACGCTTGATCGGTGTACCTGAATATGGCAGGGATAATGAATCCAAGCTAGTAAACACTCTCCAGGATATTATCCAGGAGAACTTCCCCAGCCTAGCAAGGCAGTCCAACATTCAAATCCAAGAAATACAGAGAACTCCAAAGAGATATTCCTCAAGAAGAACAACCCCAAGGCACATAATCATCAGATTCACCAGGGTTGAAATGAAAGAAAAAATACTAAGGGCAGCCAGAGAGAAAGGTCAGGTTGTCCACAGTGAAGCCAATCAGACTCACAGTGGATCTCTAGGCAGAAACCCTACAAGCCAGAAGAGAGTGGGGGCCAATATTCAACATCCTTAAAAAAAAGAACTTTCAACCCAGAATCTCATATCCAGCCAAACTAAGCTTCATAAATGAAGGAGAAATACAATCCTTTGTGGATAAGCAATTACTGAGAGATTTCATCATCACCAGATCTGCCTTACAGGAGCTCCTGAAAGAAACATTAAACATGGAAAGGAACAAGTACCAGCCACTGCAAAAGCACACCAAATGGCAAAGACCAAAAATGCATAGTGAAGAAAATGAGTCAACCAATGGACAAGAAAACCAACCAGTAACAAAATGGGAGGATCAAATTCACACATAACAATATTAACCTTAAATGTAAATTGGCTAAATGCCCCAGTCAAAAGACACAGATTGACAAACTGGATAAAAAGTCAAGACCCATCGGTGTGCTGTATTCAGGAAACACATCTCATGTGCAAAGACACACATAGACTTAAAATAAAGGGATGGAAGAAGATTTACCAAGCAAATGGAGAACAAAAAAAAAAGCAGGAGTTGCAATCCTAGTCTCTGATAAAATGGACTTCAAACCAACAAGATCAAAAGAGACAAAGAAGGGCACTACATAATGGTAAAAGGATCAATCCAACAAGAAGAGCTAACTATCCTAAATATATATGCACCCAACACAGGAGCACCCAGATACATAAAGCAGGTTCTTAACATCCTAAAAGGAGATTTAGACTCCCACACAATAATAATGGGAGACTTCAACACTCCATTATCAATATTAGACAGATCAATGAGACAGAAAATTAACAAGGACATTCAGGACTTGAATGCAGAGCTGGACCAAGTGGACCTAATAGACATATAGAGAATGCTCCACCCCAAATCCATAGAATATACATTCTTCTCAGCACCACATCACACTTGCACAACTATTTGGAAGCTGAACAACTTGCTTCTGAGTGTTGACTGGATAAACAATGAAATGAAGGCAGAAATAAAGATGATCTTAAAAACCAATCAGAAAGAAGACACAACTTACCAGAATCTCTGGGACACCTTTAAAACAGTGTCAAGAGGGAAATTTATAGCAATAAATACACACATGAGAAACAAGGAAAGATCTAAAATCAACACCCTATCATCAAAATTGAAAGAGTTAGAGGAGCAAGATAAAAAAAAAAAACTCAAAAGCTAGCAGATGGCAAGAAATAACTAAGATCAGAGCCAAACTGAAGGAGATAGAGACACAAAAAACCCTTCAACAAATCAATAAATCCAGGAGCTGGTGTTTTGAAAAGATCAACAAAATAGACCACAAGCCAGACTAATAAAAAAGAAAAGAGAGAAGAATCAAATAGATGCAACAAAAAATGATAAAGCGGATATCACCACTGATTCCACAGAAATACAAAATACCATTAGAGATTACTACAAACAACTCTATACACACAAACCAGTAAATCTGGAAGAAATGTATAAATTCCTGGACACATGCATTCTACCATGACTAAACCAGGAAGAAGTTGAAACCCTGACTAGACCAATAACACGGGCTGAAGTTAAGGCAGCAATGAATAGCCTACCAACCAAAAAGAGTCCAGGTGAACATCAATGCAAAAATCTTAAGTAAAATACTGGCAAACCAAATGCAACAGCATATCAAAAAGCTTATTCATCATGATTAAGTAGGCGTCATCCCAGGGATGCAAGGCTGGTTCAACATACACAAGTCCATAAACGTAATCCATCACATAAACAGAGGCAATAACAAAAACCACATGATTATCTCAATAGGTGCAGAGAAGGCCTTTGACAAAATTCAACAGCCCTTCATGCTAAAAGTCTCAGTAAACTAGGTATTAATGGAATGTATCAGAAAATAATAAAAGCTATTTATGACAAACCCATAGCCAATATCATACTGAATGGGCAAAAGTTGGAAGCATTCCCTTTGAAATCAGGCACTAGACAAGGATGCCCCCCCTCACCATTCGTATTCAATATAGTATTGGAAGTTCTAGCCAGAGCAATCAGGCAAGAAAAAGAAATAAAGGGTATTCAGTTAGGAAAAGAGGAAGTCAAATTGTCTCTATTTGCAGATAACATGATTGTATATTTAGAAGACCCCATCGTCTCAGCCCAAAATCTCCTTAAACTGATAAGCAACTTTAGCAAAGTCTCAGGACACAAAATCAGTGTGCAGAAATCACAAGCATTCCTATACACCAATAACAGACTTAAAGAGCGCCAAATCAAGAGCGAATTCCCATTCACAATTGCTGTAAAGAGAATAAAATACCTAGGAATACAACTAACAAAGGATGTTAAAGACCTCTTTGAGCAAACCACTGCTCAATGAAATAAGAGAGGACACAAACAGATGGGAAAACATTTCATGCTCATGCTTAGGAAGAATGAATATTGTGAAAATGGCCATACTGCCCAAAGTAATTTATAGATTCAATGGTATCCCCATCAAGCTACCAATGACCTTCTTCACAGAACTGGAAAAAAACACTTTAAATTTCATATGGAACCACAAGAGGGCCCGCATAGCCAAGACAATCCTAAGCAAAAAGAACAAAGCCGGAGGGATCATGCTGCCAGACTTCAAACTATACTACAGGGCTACAGTAATCAAAACAGTATGGTATCAGCACCAAAACAGAGATGTAGACCAATGGAACAGAACAGAAGCCTTGGAAGCAACACCACAAATCTACAACTATCTGAACTTTGACAAATCTGACAAAAACAAGGAATGGGGAAAGGACTCCATGTTTAAAAAATGGTGTTGGGAAAACTGGTTAGCAATGTGCCAAAAGCAGAAACTGGACCTTCCTAACACCTTACACCAAAATTAACTCCAGATGGATTAAAGATTTAAACAGAAAACCTAACACCATAAAAAACCTAGAAGAAAACCTAGGTAAAATCATCCAGGACATAAGCATAGGCAAGGACTTCAGGACTAAAACACCAAAAGCAATGGCAACAAAAGCAAAGATAGTCAAATGGGATCTAATTAAACTTCAGAGCTTCTGTACAGCAAAAGAAACAATCATTAGAGCGAATCAGCAAACCAACAGAATGGCAAAAATTTTTGCAATCTACCCATCTGAGAAAGGGCTAATATCCAGAATCTACAAAGAACTAAAACAGATATACAAGAAAAAACAAACAAACAAACCCATTCAAAAGTGGGTGAAGGATATGAACAGACACTTCTCAAAAGAAGACATATATGAGGCCAACAAACATGAAAAAATGCTCATCACTGGTCATCAGAGAAATGCAAATCAAAACCACATTGAGGTATCATCTCAAGCCAGTTAGAATGGCGATCATTAAAAAATCTGGGGACAAGAGAGGCTGGAGAGGATGTGTAGAAATAGGAACACTTTTATACTGTTGGTGGGAGTGTAAAGTAGTTCAATCATTGTGGAAGACAGTGTGGTGATTCCTCAAGGATCTAGAAATAGAAATTCCATTTGACCCAGCAATCCCATTATTGGGATTATACCCAAAGGACTGTAAATCATTCTATTATAAAGACACATGCACATGTATGTTCATTGTGGCACTGAGTACAATAGCAAAGACCTGGAACCAACCCAAATGTCCATCAGTGATAGACTGGACAAAGAAAAGGTGGCACGTAGACACCATGGAATACTATGCAGCCATAAAAAACTATGAGTTTGTGTCCTTTGTAGGAACTTGAATAAATCTGGAAACCATCATTCTCAGCAAACTGACACAAGAACAGAAAACCAAACACCACATGTTCTCACTCATAGGCAAGTGTTGAACAATGAGAACACATGGACTCAGGGAGGGGAGCAGCACACGCTGGGGTCAGTTGCAGGGGGCTAGGGAAAGGACAATGGGGGTTGGGGAAGGTGGGGAGGGATAGCCTGGGGAGAAATGCCAGATATAGATGAAAGGGGAATGGAGGCAGCAAACCACCTGGTTATATATGCACCTATGCAATAACCCTGCATGATCTGCACATGTATTCCAGAACCTAAAGTACAATTAAAAAAAAGGAATATGTCTAGTTTACTCTTTATTTATTAAGATTGTTTTTACTTTCAGTTATTTTTTTTTCATTTGTATGATTTCCAATTGGCCCATTTTCATGCATTCCTACTCTTGTTTGATAACTTTATGTTCCTGATTCTGGGATGCTATTTACTATAATATCTCTTTGAGAAATTTAAACATTTGTTTTAAATAAGGAATGCTCTCTTATTTATATTTTATCATTTGTGAATTCTACCAATGTATGGTCTTTTGACTCACATAGCAGAAATTTTCCTGTAGGCTTTATAATTTTCAATTATGGGTTTTTGTTCCCAGGGTGCTTATTTTTACCTGCACCTCTTCCTATCAAGTGGTTTCATGGTTGCTTCACTGAACTCTCTGTGTTGTTTAGCCCAATTAGGTTATTGTTTGGGGAGATTCTTAAAGTTTTTGTTGTTGCTGTTCTTGTTAAATTACTTCATTGAAAATTTGATGATATCCCTGTTTCCTTTTTCCTAAGAAATACAAATACACATGTACATATACCACTGGGCCTTTCAAAGGCCAGTCTTACATATTGCAGGGGTACTTAGACCTTTAGTTAAGAATTCTGAGGGAGGAGTTTTGAGTTTTTGTACTATGCAGGTACAAAAACTGTAGATGTTTAGACCTCTTGTAAGATAGCTTCAGTTATAATTATCTTGAAGGGTTTATGCTTGGGCCATAAAGTGGCACATTTTAATTTTAGTCATTTTTATAGGTGCA
Source organism: Plecturocebus donacophilus (assembly GCA_004027715.1). NCBI lineage: Eukaryota > Metazoa > Chordata > Mammalia > Primates > Pitheciidae > Plecturocebus > Plecturocebus donacophilus. The sequence continues at coordinate 715 of PVKP010023241.1, read as the reverse complement.
TAGCAGCAGCTCACTGTGGTTTTAACTTGCATTTTCTAATAACTAATGATGTTGAGCATGTTTTCATGTGCTTGTTTGCATTCTGTATACTTTTTTGGGGGGCAGGGGAATTGTTTGCTCAAATCTTTTGCCCAATTCTTAAAAGGTGGGTTATTTGTTTTCTTATTATTGTGATTTTAGAGTTCTCTTGCACTCTACATACTAGTCCATTATCAACTATGTGATTTGCAAATATTTTTCTCCAACTATGGCTTGTCTTTTCACTCTCTTAATGTTGTTCAGAAAACCAAATTTAAAATTTGATGAAGTCCATTATTTATTTTGTTTATAAATATGTTTTTATTTATTTATTTTATTTTATTTTATTTTTTTTAGAAAAAAGAATGAAAGAAAGAAAGAGGAGATTTTAGAAAAAGAGAAAAGAAAGAAAGAAACAGCAAAAGAAAGAAAAAAAGAATGAAAGAGAGAAAGAAAGAGGAAGAGATTTTAGAAAAAGAGAGAAAAGGAGAAAGAAAGAACAGCAAAAGAAAGAAAAAAAAGAATGAAAGAGAGAAAGAAAGAGGAAGAGAAAGAGGGAGAGAGAATGGGATTCTTGTTTTATTGCCCAGGCTAGAATACAGTCTAAAAATGGGTATTAAAAACCTCTTTTATGCCAATAATTGTGTTTAACAATGGAGACAGGAAGGAATAGGGGATGAAAATAACAAATAAGCAG
>PVKP010023240.1:0-36528 GCA_004027715.1 Plecturocebus donacophilus | reverse complement strand
AAAAAGTTTCAGGGTAGCTGCAGGACGAAAAACTGGCGAGAGAGAGGGGGCCAAAGGCATTCAGGAAAAGAAGGTGGGGAAACAATGGTGGGGGCAAAGGTTTTGGGTAGACTTTAAAAATCAGATTATTTGTATTTCTGCTTTTGAGTAGTTTCTTTATATATATTGTGTATTAATCTCTTCCCTGTTGCATAGTTTGCAAATACTTTCTTCCCTTCTCTGAGTTATTTCTTCATTCCCTGGGTTGATTGCTTCCTCTGCTTTGCAGAAGCATTTAAGTTTAATGTAATTTCATTTTTGCTTTTGCTACTTGTACTTTTGATAGCCATTTGAAAACTCCCTATAGTAACAAATTTCATAAAGCATACATCCTATGTTTTCTTCTCTAGTAATTTCATAGTTTCAGGTACCACGTTTAAATCTTTACTTTGAGTAGATTTTTTTTATATGGTAAGATTATGGTCTAGATGTATTCTCGTACATGTGGGTGTTGGGTTTTCCTAGCATAGTTTACTGAAGAGATTGTCCTTCCCCAGTGTATGTTCTTGGTGCCTTTGTTAAAAATGAGTAAACCTTAAATGAGGGAATTTATTTCTGATTTCTCTATTCTCATTCATTTGTCTATGTCTACTATTTGTTCATCTGTCTCTCCCCGACCATTTTTTTGAGAGTACCATGCTGTTTTGGTTACTATAGATTTGATTTGTAGTATCTTGAGATGCCTCCAGCTTTCGTATTTATTCCAGATTCTTTTGTCTGTCTGAGGTATTTTGCATTTCCATGTAAATTTTAGTATGGTATTTTTCTGTTTCTATGAAGAATGTCTTTGTAATTTAACATGGATTGCATTGATTGTGTAGATCACATTGGGTGATAGATATTTTAACAATATTCTTATAGTTCATGGACATGGAATATCTTTCCATTTACTTGTGTCTGCTTTAATATCTTTCATCTATATTTTATATTTTTCATTGTGGAATCTTTTGCGTTTTTGGTTGTTTATTCCTAGTTATCAGTGCTTTTGTAATGAAATGGCTTTCTTGATTTCTTAGTTATTTCACTATTGTTGCATGGGTGTGCTTCATTTTTATATATTCATACTGTATGTTGCAACTTTATTATTTCTAGTAGGTTTTTTTGTGTAATGTTCAGTGTTTTCTCTCCCTCTCTCGATAGATAGATAGATAGATAGATAGATAGATAGATAGATAGATAGATACATGATCACGTCATCTGCAGACAATTTGACTTCGTTTTTTTTTCAATTTGGATGCCTTTTATTGCACTCTCCTAACTGCTCTAGCTAGGACTTCCAGTATCATGATGAATAAAAGTAAAAGTAGCCACAGTAGTTCAAGATCTTAATGAATGAGCTTTTCACTTTTCCCATTGATTATGATGTTAGCTGTGCATTTGTCATATATGGCCTTTATTGTGGTTAGATATGTTCCTTTTGTACTCATGTTGTTGAGGTTTTATGAAGGAATGTTGATTTTTTAAAAAAGCATCTACTCAAATGTACAGTTTTTTTTTATTTGCTGAATGTGATATAGCACATTTATTTGTGTTTATTGAATCATTCTCATATTCCTGGGATGAATCCCACTTGATCATGGGAGATGATCTTTTTCTTGTGTTGTCAAATGCAATTTTCAAGTATTTTGTTGAGAATTTTTTGCATCTGTGTTCATTAGTGATATTTGCTACTTTTTGTGTTGTATCCTGGTCTGGTTTTTGTACCAGGCTCTGTCTCCTAGAACAAGTTTTGAAGCCTTCCTTTTTCTTCATTTTTTAGGGAATATTTTGAGTTAAATTGGTATTAGCTGTTTGAAAAATGTTTGATAGAATTAAGCAGTAAAATCATGACTCTTGTGGTTTTCTTTGATTTTTTATTACAGCTTTAATTGCATTACCCATTATTGGTCTGTTCAGTTTTTTTTAATTTCTTTATCACTCTATCTTGGAAATTTGTTATGTGTCCAGAAATTTGTTCACTTCTCTTAGATTTTTTATTTGTATATGGGTGATTTTTAAAAATCTCTTAGAATTCTTCGTATTTCTTTTTTCAATTGTAATGTCTTCTTTTTCATTTATGATTTTGTTTTTTTTTCTTTTCCTTAGTCTAGTCAAAGCTCATCAATTTTGATTTTTTTCTAAAAAACCCCAGCTCTTTGTTCCATTGACTTTTTGTATTTTTGTTTTTTAAAGTTCTTCTGTAATGTTTATGATTTTTTTCTACTTATTTTATCCTTTGAATTTTCTTGCTTTTCTCATTATTTGAAGTGTACTGTCAGGTTGGCTATTTGAGATATTTCTACTTATCTGATGGAGGCATTTATAGCTAGGCACTTCTTTTCCTCTTACAACTGCTTTTGCTGCATCCCACAGGATTTGTTATGCTGTGTTTCTATTACTGTTTCAATAAATTTTTAATTTCCTTATTTATTTATTTATTGGTTATTCATGAGCATGTATTTTAATTTTTACCTATTTGTACAGTTTGTAAAGTTCCTCCTTTTACTGATTTCTAATACTATTCCACTGTGGTCCAAAAATATGCTTGACGTGATTTCTCTTTTTAAAAAGTGTTGTGACTTGTTTTTTGGGCTAACACAGTCTGTCCTGCAGAATACTCCATGCGCTACTCAGTAGAATGTGCATTGTGCAGTTGTGGAGTGGAAAGCTATGTGAATGTCTGTTAGGTCCGTTCGGTCTTATAATAGTTTTTAGACTAATTTATTTAACTTTTAATGTTGAAATATGCTGTATTTTCTCCACTGAATCTCCACTGAGGTGGAGAGAATACTGTAATAAGCCCTGTGTACTCACCACTCAGCTTCAACCAGTGTCCAGTCCTGGCCAGTCGTCTTTGTCCTTTTCACTTCTGCCCCTCCACAGAGCCATACTCAAAAGGCCTTGGGCCTTTAAATCTAAAGATTGGTGAGTCAGTATCATTTATAAGTTTTAAGGTAAAATGTTAATGTTTTAAAATGGTTTCCTACTTTAATGAGATTTTTTTTTTTAGGAACCCATAGGTACAGGCCCCAGTTGTCTCAGATTAGTAGACTGAATTGTAAAGCTTACAGCACTTGCAGTACTAATTTGATGATGTGACATTGCATATCCTTCAACTAATAAGGTATGGTTCGGGTGGAAATACTCCACTTAAACATAGTGAGTGGAATGATGATGAAAATAAATGCTTAAAACTTATCCATAAGCTCCAATTTAAGGCATGTTCTTTGTAATATAAGTTGGTAAACCAATTACTATCATACAGAGAGATACTATTTATTTTAGATTGAGGAAGAAAGAGATAAGGGGAAACATATTACTGTTTTAAAATATAAAAGACTTTTTTTCTTTTTTTAGACTGATTTTTGCTTTGTTGCCCAGGCTGAGAGTGCAGTGGCATGATCTCAGCTCACTGCACCTTCTGCCTCCTGGGTTCAACTGATTTTCCTGCCTCACTCAGCCTCCCGAGTAGCTAGGACTACAGGTGTGTGCCACCATGGCTAGCTATTTTGTGTGTGTGTGTGTGTGTAGTTTTAGTAGAGATGGTTTCACCATGTTAGCCAGGATGGTCTCAATCTGCTGACCTCATGATCTGCCCACCTTGGCCTCCCAAAGTGCTGGGAGGACAGGTGTGAGCCACCATGCCTGGCCTAAAAGAGAAAAGATATTTAACTTTTGTGCTATGTTCTTCCAGAGACTATAAGATTAAAGTCTCTGAATGGAAAATCCACAAAAGCAGACTTTAGTTCACTATATATCATTAGTATATTAACATAATTTCATTTGCCATTTATGGAGTACTGGCTTTGTACCGGAGAACAAGATAGATGTATTTACCTCTATTATTTCATCTGGCTATCCCTGTAACCCTTGAGGTATATCTTACTATCCTCATCTTACAGATGAAAAAACTGACGTTCAGAGAGGTTCAAGGTAACTTACTGAGCTTGTAAGAGCTCGTGTCTCTTACTACACAATTATTAATAAAACTTATACTGTACTCAGTCATTAAATTTAGAATTAATCATTTCAAGGTGTAATTAGGAATGTTTAAAGCTTGACTCAGTCAAGCTTTCAAAAAGAAAGAAAAACATTTGGCATGCTAAACCACATTCTCCTGCTGATAACTATTTGACCTTCTCTTGGTCCTTGGTCCACATGTATTTCAAATGTTTATTTGAGGGTTCAAGCCATCTTCCTTGAAAGTCACATTGAAGCTCTCATTTTGGAAGTGGGAGGTTACTGTTCACTCAGCCTCCTGATGGCTTTTACATTAGAAAAAGCATGTTTATAATTTCAGTAGGAAAAGCATATATATAATTGACCTGTGAGAACATGCTTTCAGAGGCTGACCTGGGATGCTGTGTCCCCGCAGTCTTTCCTATATTCTACTAACTCATTCGGAAGAGGAGTAAGCTAATTGGGGTCTGGATTACATGATATTCTCAGGCCAGTTGTATGGAACTTCCTAAATGATTTGGCTGGAACATTTTCCTCCTTGCATAAACTTCTGTGAAGAAGACACTCGGGGTCCATTCCAACTCCCCATAGGCTGTTAATCAAATAACAAGTCTGAAGTAATTCAAATAATTCCAGTCTTCTCTTATTGCCACCTCTCCCCATCATGTTCTGTTAACGAATTTTAGCTTTGTTTTGTTTCTGAAGAGTTTGGTAGCCCTACACTCATTGTTTCCAGCCAGAAAGTCTTCTGTGGATTTTTATAACAATATCAGTAACTTCTCTATGTTGATAAGTGGACATTTTTCTACTTAAGTCTCTTTGATCTTGGGTCTGACATTAGATTTTCAAGTGATTTTCAGTTGGGATATAAGATCCATAAATTGCTGTTTTAAGAAACAACAGTTTAAGAGCCTTGTCTACATTTAGATCTTTTCCCTAACTTTTCCTTCCCTCTGATTGTGAAAAGTCAATATTTGCTGTAGTTTGTCAGTTCTGAAGTTAATGTAATATAATCACCTTCCTTCAGAGGTTTTATATACTTATGACTTTTTTGAAAATTGGTCAAAAATGTTGTTTGTGTCCGTTAGAGCTCATGTGGGGTTTCTGACATAGCCAGGTGATTCAGCGTGTGCTGTTTTCTTCCACAGAGGATTTGTGTACTGCCAGAATGAGGAGCTGGAACTAGCATAGGTGACTTTTGGCAGTGGGCAGTCTTTTCAACTGGCCTGACTTTGGATAGTAAACCTCCAGATCATTGACCAGAACATGAAGGCATCATCCTTGACATTTTGGAGGCATTAAAGAGAGTTCCTGACATCATCAGAAGTAGTAATAATATAGTTGATATATTTTCCTTTCAGAGCGGCATCCTTTTAATTGTTACAGTTTGGGCATTCTGTTTTTTTGTTGTTGTTTTTTATTTGTTTTTATGTGTGTGTGTGCTACAGCCTATAACAAACATATTTATGATTAAGAAAAAGTTCTAGACAAAGATGGTATAAATACTAGCTGGCTTTTTCTTTTTGAAGTAGATCTATTTTGGGAAAACATTTCCTTACTCGGTTTGTTCTAAACAGCCTCTCTGTGGGAAAGGGAGCTTTGAAATTAGCCTAGAGTAGAAACATTGTGTGCTAGGGATTAAGAGCTTGTCTTTGGTGTTTTTCTTTCTCTTATTTATTTAATATAGAATAAGTTCTGGCGTACGTGTGCAGATCTTGCAGGATTGTTACTTAGGTATACACATGCCATGGTGGTTTGCTGCCTCCATCCCCCTGTCACCTACATTAGGTATTTCTCCTAATGTTATCCCTCCCCAATCTCCCCACCTCCTGCTATCCCTCCCCTAGCCCCCACCAACCCCCAACAGGCCCCAGTGTATGATGTTCCCCTCACTGTGTCCTCATTGTTTAACACCCACTTACCAGTGGGAACATGAGGGCTTGGTTTTCTGTTCTTGTGTCAGTTTGCTGAGAATGATAGTTTGCAGCTTCATTCATGCCCCTGCAAAGGACATGAATTCATCTTTTTTATGGCTGCATAGTATTCCATTGTGTATATGTATCACATTTCCTTTATCCATTCTATCATTGATGGACATCTGGGTTGGTTCGAAGTCTTTGCTATTGTAAACAGTGCCACAATGAGTATACGTGTGCATGTGTCTTTATGACAGAACGATTTATAATTATTTGGGTATATACTCAGTAGTGGGATTGCTGGGTCAAATGGAATTTCTATTTCTAGATCCTTGAGGAATCACCAGACTGTCTTCCACAATGGTTGAACTAATTTACACTCCCACCGACAGTGTAAAAGTGTTCCTATTTCTCCATATCCTCTCCAGCATCTGTTGTCTCCAGATTTTTTAATGATAGTCATTCTAACTGATGTGAGATGGTATCTCAATGTGGTTTTGATTTGCATTTCTCTAATGACCAGCGATGATGAGCATTTTTTCATGTGTTTCTTGGCTGCATAAATGTCTTCTTGTGAAAAGTGTCTGTTTATATCTTTTGCCACTTTTTAATGGAGTTTTTTTCTTGTAAATTTTAGTTCTTTGTAGATTCTGGATATTAGCTCTTTGTGACTTGCACATCTTTTTCCCATTCTATTGGTTGCTGGTTCGTTTTTTATTTTGCTGTACAGAAGTTCTTAAGTTTTATTAGATCCCATATGTCTATTTTGGCTTTTGTTGCCAATGCTTTTGGTGTTTTACTCATGAAGTCCTTGCCTATGCCTATGTCCTGATGGTATTGCATATGCTTTCTTATTTGGTGTTAGGTCTTATGTTTAAATCTTTAATCCATCTGGAGTTAATTTTTGTATAAGGTATAAGGAAGGGGCCCAGTTTCAGCTTTCTGCACATGGCTACCCAGTTTTCTCAACACCATTTATTATACAGGGAATCCTTTCCCCATTGTTTGTTTTTGTCAGGATTGTCAAAGATCAGATGGTTGTAGATGTGTGACATTACTTCTGAGGACTCTCTGCCATGGCACCTGATAAATTGCACTGCAGTTACCTGTTTTTCTGTCTGACTTCACTGTGCCTGCACACCTTTCAGTCTAGACCCTGTCCTACTTATCAGTATATCCCTAGAACATTAACACAGTGCCTGACATTAGATTGATAATAATAACAATGATGGTAACTACCTTTCCTCAGTATCTCCTATGTGCCAGGCCCTGGCCTAGGCAATTTACAATCATTTTCTCTTCTACCTGTGAGGCGTAACTATGGTAGGTTTATCTTACAGATAAGGCAACTGAGGCTAGACACCTAGTAAGCATTCAATGTTTTTTGTTGAATGAAAGAATGCTGCTCAGAGAGAGTAAATAACTTGCCTAAAGCCACACAGCCAATAGTAGCAGCACCAAAACTTGAACCTTTGGTTCTCTGCTGTGGAATTGGAACACTTTACCCTGCAACTTTCTGCCTTTCAACCCAAGTTGGATTAAATGATTAGTTAATCCAACTTTGGCATGAGTGTCCCAAGAGTAGTCACATCTAGAAGTTAAGTAGAATATTACATTTCTTCTTGTCTGTCACTTAGCTGTCATTCCTGGAGAACAGTGACCGAGTCTTGTTCACCACTGTCATCTCTGGAGCACATAGTAGTTGCTCAATAATTGCTGGATGAATAAAATGAAGAAATTAACAAATAGATGCCCAATTGATCTCGTTTCTTGTCACAAATGCAGACAGATGGGAATGTCTGATATTTATTTGAAACAGAAGTTACAAGACTGGGAATTAAACAGATGTTAAATCTCAAAACTTGGTTTACATTTGAAGTTATACTGACACTGTCCAGGAAAGCAGGGCTGCAGGTCACGAACTAGATACGTGCATTGGGAGCACTTTGGGAGTACCACAGACCAATTAGTAGCTGTCAACTTTCTAGACTTCCGGAACTGTATGTTCAAAGTATCGTTACATTGACTAAATGAGTTTTTACTTTTGAAGTATACAAAACAGGTCTGGAAAAACATTCATATGAAATCACTTGAGGGGTCAGAAATAGCCTCCAGAAAACCAGTGCCCCCTCCCAAAGTAATAGGAAATTGAACATTATTCTTACTGTTCCCAGAAGGTGTCTGACGACCTCTAATTATTTTTATTTTGAGTTTCTCAGCTCTCCTATTTCTGAATAAAAAAAAAAAAAAAAAACCTAGCCAGCAGGTATTTGTGGTTCTCCTCTTCCCTCATTGTAAGTGCTTATCTTTGGCAGTAAAAATTAATGCATAGCTACACATTTAACGTGAAGTGATGCAAAGCTTATTCATTATGCTGAAACAGAAGGATGTTCAGTATTAGAAGCACATGCCTTCATATCTAATATACAGAATTGGTGTTTGTCTTTTCCTCCTGATGAACTTGGTGAATTTAATAACCCCTCATGTGCTAAGTTAGGATCTGTCATGGGCCTTCATATTTTTTTTTCCTTTTTTTGTTTTTTGAGATGGAGTCTTGTTCTGTCACCAGGCTGGAGTGCAGTGGCACAATCTCGGCTCACTGCAATCTCCACCTCTTGAGTTCAAATGATTCTTCCACCTCAGTCTCCCAAGTAGCTGGGACCACAGCCACATGCTACCGCGCCCTGCTAATTTTTGTATTTTCAGTAGAGATGGGGTTTTACCACGTTGGCCAGGATGGTCTCGACCTCGTGACCTCGTGATCCACCCACCTCGGCCTCCCAAAGTCCTAGGTTTACAGGCGTGAGCTACCACGCCTGGCCATATTTTTAACTTTGTTTCTCCTTCTCCCTCTTCTCAGTTTTCCCTCTTGGCTTTCTTTATCTCTTTTTTTCCCCCTTCTTTCCATGTTCATTAAATAACTTTGAGTTAGCCTTTGCATTAGATACTGGAAATACAAAAATGAATAAGACACAGTTCTTGTCTTTTAAATGAAATTAATGATCTTAAAAGACATGTCAGAAAGTGCTGTTTCTCTAAAACTTTGCTCTAATAAGAACCTTTATATCTGGTGCATGACCTTTCATATTTATTGTATCACATGAACTTGTATATTTTTGCCACACAATTTGTGTATATTTTTCTTAGAGATAAATACCTGTTTTATTTTTACCAGGAAGCTGAGTGAATTCTAATCTCAGACATAATAATTCTAATCTCAGACATTATAACACAAACACATAATAATATGTTTGTGTCTCTAATGGAGATTTCCTCCCTTTCATGCCCAGGTGCACCAGGTGGTGCCAGTGCCAGTTACTCACCTCCCTGTTGGCAGCACCATGAGCACAGTGCACCTGTCTTCAGATGACACTTACTTACATTGGACCTGGTCTCCTGCCAGCCTGAAAGAGAAAACACCGAAGGAACATTATGTCGTCATGGACATTTTTGAACTTCTGGTTAGTTTTAACTTTTTAACTTTCTCACTTGTGTTTTTGTAGAAACATTTGTTTGCTTTCTTATCATATTGATGTACAAAGACTTCTAACACCCTTGCAGCATGTGCAGTGCATTCACTGTTTCCTGCATCCACTGCACCTGCACCCTCTGCACCTGCACCCACGGCACCTGCATCCACTACACCTACTATCTGCTGCACCAAACCCTCTGCACCTACATCCAGTGCACCTACTACCTGTTGTACTTAACTCTCTGTACTTGCATCCACTCTGCTGGTGAGCCAGGTGACCATCAGCATGTTCATGAAGGGTGGGTAACCTGGGGACCAGCCACCATGTGAGTACAGCATCTTCATTCTTCATCCTGCACTTCTTCAGTCTGTGCAGCCTCAGCATCGTCTACACTGTGAGTATGTAGTGCTGCCTGGCCACCAACTATCTCCACCAACCATGACATGCGCCAGCTGTGGGCGGCCTCACATTATGTGTAGTCTTTGTGCTCAACTTGCTCTTCTGCACTCTGCCCACATGGACCTCCCTAGCTGGAGACTGCAGTAGCTGGAGACCCAGTACTTCATCGCTAGCCCACCAGCTTAAGGGTGCCGCTGCCTACTCCTACTGCAGGTAGCTTCAGCCCCTTTTCAGTCTCCTCTCTTGGCCTCTTCAGCCTGCTCCCATGTGGCTCTGCTCCGCCCACACCACCAGGTCATGTGCTACACCTCGCTGGGCACTCAGCAGCCCCAATGAACTGCCACTGTTGCCAGGTTGGGTGGCTTTGGTCACCTCTCAGTGCCACCTCCCCAGCCCTGCCATCCCTCAGCCTCAGCGACTTTTGCTGCCCCCAGAGCTTTGGCAGCGCCGCAGGTGCCAAGGTGCAGATGGTGTCTTCCTCATCACCGCCTCCCTGGTGGTGCTGACCTGCTGCATCCTGCTCTCTGGGGAGGGACCAGGGCTGGGCCCCACTTGGCCCTTTTCCAGCATCTACCTCCCTGCTCTGTTCCTGGCTCCTGCTTTCCCACTGAGTCCTTGATGGTGACTGTGTCTCTTTCAGGTCATCTGGAATTCCCACACTGGCTTCTGAGAGCAGGCGGCACCCTCTTAGAAGTCTTGACTGTGGAGGAAAAGAAAATATTAAATTTGAACTCAACTGAACATGGACACCAACAATGGTCTCCCAGTCCGGGAATGGGTTGAGTGATCCCCTTGAGGCATTTATCCAGCATTGTTTGGGGGAAATCTCTATTTCAGTCTATTTCTATACATTAGTTATTGAAAAACAACAGACAATTGCAAAAACAAGTTGACATTTCTGTCTTCCTTAAGCCCGGTCACGAAGGGCCCTCCTGACTGAGCCTCGTGCCAAACAAGTTGCTACAAGAAGAGCTGGGGTCCCACAGTGCACCTAAGCTCCATGAGACCTTCCTCATCTGTGCACTGATGAGTGGTCATGGCCAACTCTGGAGCCCAGGCTGTTGCTTCCCAATCTGGTGGTGAATCCTCCATAGTCCGATGAGTGTAAATATCTTTTCCCTCCTCCCCTTCCCATTGCAATTTGCTTATTATATCAATCTGCTTATTATATCATTTGCTTATTACTACCATTTGCTTATTATATCTACATTGCCATTTACATGGAATAAAGGTTGTTTACCCTTAAAGGTATGTGTGTGTGTCTTCTCCCCTTATGTGGTTCCCACACAGAACACTGACCCTAAAGGGATTTAGTGGGTGTTTTACCCCTACATCCCCTAGTTTGTTTTCCTGAAAGCTTGGGTTCCTTTCACTCCTGGGGCAGCCCTTACCCCTTGCTGCCTGACACTGGCCAAGTCTTTGGGAACAGCCCCACCTGCTCTCTTAGACAGGGAGGGAGCCCACTGTAGCGTGACTTAGCCCAGGCATCCACACTATGGCTGAACTGCAGAGCCTGAAATGACAATAGATGGTGATCCTTCCATTGAAAATCATCTCTGAGGAAAGTAAGGTTTTTGGTATTTTGAATTATGCAAGGCTTTTGGATTTTTCTCCTGTGAATTGTGTAGAATTTTAAAGCTAAAAGACGTACCAGAGGTTTTCTGAGTCTAAATTCCCTCACTTCACTGAGAGTGAATTAATTGCTTAAATCAGTCCAGCAGAACCTACACAGACAGGCTGATATACATAGGGTATTGAATTTGAATTCTCTGCAACTATGAGAGACACAGTACTGATACAGAGAAACCGAGTTTCAGAGAAGTTCTCTTGTTTATTCAAGCCAAAGCCCTACAGCTTTAATGGACCCTAGGCCATCTAATGCCAGACCCAGCTCATGTATTACTTCATGTCTCCCTCCTAGAATTTTGGCCTCGTAAAGTGTGGGTTGGAGTTTTGGTACAGTTTGGACAACAACTTTCAAAAATTGCCTTTGGATTAACTTTTAAAATACAAGCAGAAAGTGTCAAGTCCTACCTAGTTCTCTACTGTGCCTGTGGTTGAAACGGAATGCACCAGAAGCAGCTGGGAAGAGAAACGTAACACTTCATCTGGAATTTCTCTTGGAAATGGCTAATTCTGAGGTCTTCCATCTCTCAAAGCACTACATTATTGGAAATTCTAAATTACCAAGTAGAAATGAGATAATTGCTTTTTTATGCTTCAATTGAGAGCAAGAGAAAATAAATGTAAATGTAATGGGATATTATTCCTTCCTTTTTTTGTTTTTTGGGGACAGAGTTTTGCTTTTGTTGCTGAGGATGGAGTGCAATGGTGAGATCACTGCTAACTAACTACAACCTCTGCCTCCTGGGTCCAAGTGATTCTCCTGCCTCAACCTCCCAAGTGGCTGGGATTACAGGTGCCCACCACCACGCCCAGCTAATTTTTTGTATTTTTAGTAGAGATGGGGTTTCACCATGTCAGCCAGGCTGGTCTTGAACTCCTAACCTCAGGTGATTCACCCACCTCGCCTTCCCAAAGTGTTGGGATTACAGGCTAGAGCCACTGTTCCCAGCCCTCCTTCCTTTTTAAAATTAATACTGTCCAAGCATCTTTGATGTAAAAATGTTCTAATTATTTGAAGATCTAGAGGAAAGAAATTTTGGGGGCTATATATGTGGTTTTCAGATTAACCACATTTCCACTAACAAAAAATACTTTCCACTATGTATAATGTCAACTTGTTAGACATTTGGGACAACTTGTTAGACATTTTTCCAAATGTCACAGCTTCTGCATCGTCAGACTCAACAACCAATTGAAAAATAAAAAATGCTTGAGAAAAAAGTAAAAACTAACAATACAGCAATGAAAAATATTAATTGAAAACAGTACAGTGTAACCACTATTTACATAGCATTTACTTTTGGTTAGGTATTACAGGAACCTAGAGATGATTTAAAGTGTACAGGAGGATGTGCATAGGTTTATGCAAATACTCTGCCATGTTACATCAGGAACTTGAGTGTCTCTGGAGTTGAGTATTGTTGAGGACTCCTGAGACCAGTCCTCCACAGATACTGAGGGATTTCTATAACAATCACCAGCAGAGAGTACAAAGAGTAAAGGTCTCAGTCTTACACAGTGTTGAGTTCAAACTCCGGCTCTGTCAATTCCTAATTGATTCCTATTCCACAAATAAAGCAATCTTTTCCTTTACAGTGGTAATTTCCCAGGTTGCTATAAGGATCAAATGGAGCCTAAGTGAGAATCTGGTTTATCTTAGACTATGAAACACTATCAGTCTCCTTTTCCTCTGAATTAGCTGCTGTTGAGCATAAATAACATTTCTAAAATTTAATTCATCCTTTCTAAATAATTAGCTTCTCTCTTCTGATCTTCTTAGCCTTGAATTATTATTTTGACATTAAGTCATTAATGGATGCCTGAGCAGTTTACCCAATAACACCAGTACAGTGAATGCCAAAAAAGCTTCTGATAAAATAAAGGCTTTAATGTGGGAGGGAGTGCTGTTCTAGGGGGTAGACACTGTTGGAGATCAAGCCCTGAAGGTGGTGAATATAATTCTATCCATGGGTGGTTTCCTATGCTAGCCCCCACCTTCTGACTAGGGTACACGTAGGCCAGCAGTTCTCAAACTTTGGCATATGTAAGAATTAACTAGTGGGCTCTTAGAAATCCAGAGCCTGAGCCCCCAGTGCTCTGATCCAGTAGGACTGAAATGGGGCCCATGAACCTGCATTTATAACAAGCTCCAGCTGAGGCTGAGGCTGAGGCTGCTGGTCAGTGGCCTGCACTTGGTCTAGACAACCAAACACATTTTATCAATGGCCTCTGGCAGGCCTCCAAGAGACATGCACAGCAAGGACAGCAAGGAACATGCCTCGCTAGAATCTTTGACTTACAAACCAAGCCTCCTGGTATTTGAATCTGCTAACCTCCAGCACATGTATCTCAAACATAAGATAAATGTTGCATATCAGGCATTACTAGGTTTAGAATATAGAAAGAAAAACATGACAGACTAGGTCTTTCTCAAGACATTTCTAGTATAATGGGGCAGACAGACCTCAAAGAAAAAAACATTTCAAAGAGTATTTAATTTCAGTTGTATTAGGGCTAGCATAAAATGCAGCCTAGTCTTCCCTAGTTAGGGTCATCAGTGAAGTGACATTTCAGGCCACCTTTAACTTTAATGTCTGGCCATATCCCTCAAGCTAGTCTCAGTTTAAAGCTATCCACTGCCTCTGAAGAACATGTCCCAGTGTCACTACACAAAAGTGAGCAGGCACTTATTGCCCGTGAAATGCAGAACAAACTTACACTGAAAGTTAAGGCCTCCTTAATCTAGTTTCATCTTATTTCTAGCATTTCTACTGCTTCCCTCTTTGTGGCTCTTGTTCCTAGGTAGATAGGAGTGCTCTGCTCTAACTCAAACATGCTGTGAAACTTCTCAGATACCCTGCCCCAGGTCCGATCTCTATTTTCTGAATACCAACAGTTGAAACTTACTGTAGTTTGTCTCTCAATATAGATATATGAATACTTGTCTTATGTCCTTACTAGATTGTAAGCTCCTGAAGGATAGGGTCAGTATCCCATTCATGTCAATACCATGGAACTTCCTAGCACAGTAATGTATGTTTCTTAAGTGCAGGCTAAATAAAACATATTTTTATGTGCCTAAAAAGATGATTAAATTCAAAAGGGAAGATCAACATTCTGATCTCCATTTTAACTGTATTCTCCCTAAAATTGTACATCTATAATTAATTCTGATTTATCATATATAATGCAATGCTAAACTGCATCATCTAAGCAATTTCAAAGAGTAGTTAATCATAATACCTTGTTTTACAGATAAATTATTTTCTAAGGAAAAAATCTTAAATCACAGGCTTATAATACAGTTAAATACCTTTTTTCTTACTATACATTATAAATTTTGCTAAATCCTTCTGAAAAGAATGAGAGCTTCCTGGAGAAAGAGCTGCTTTGAAGGCAGAGACAAGGAAAGGAAGAATGGAGTGAGCCTGGGGCCTGTTGGGCCAGAAAAAGAAGAAAATACTAAAGAACGAATGGGACATTTGTCAAAGGCCACATAAGTTTACTTGAAGGAGCTTTCATTTGTCACATTTTGGACAATTTGGGCAGCAACATATAAATGACAGGAATGGATTATTACATATTGAATTAAAAAGAATCGAGTCTAATCACTTAAAAGGGAACAGAGAGGAAGATAAATTGTTTGATTTTTGTTTTTGTTTTTTCCAACAGAATTCCAATGTAAAAGAAATAAAAGCAACAGAAAATCAACATGTTACAACCACCACAATAACTGATTTAAGCAAGAGTCACCAATAAACACTAAAGGAATATGCATGATTAGAATACTTACATAGTCTGAAAGTATCACTCAGCCTATTGCTCCACAAATTATAAAGGGACAAAATTACCTTTACAAAAAAAAATCTGTAGATCTCGTGTGAATTAAATAATCATTACCATAAAACCCAGGTAGCCTGACATTCTATGCCTTCTAATGTAATGCACTACAAGGAAACAATATCACTGATGAGGGTTCCCTGCCAAAGGTTTCCCCTTAATTTTATCATGAGGAAACATTCATACACATCTGTATTAGCTTGGACTCATTAATAACATCACTGTAATAAAATGTTTTTGTAAAGCTGGGAGATTTTTGGAGACTAAAGAGATGAGAACTTAAACGCAGAATATGATCTTAGGCTGGGTTCTGAACTGTGCAGAGAGCTCCAAATAACATTTTAGAAAAATTTCTGGAGGGCACAATTGAATGTTGAGCAATAATATTGTATCAGTGTTAAATTCCTAGGTATGTTGATTTGCGGTTATGGAAGAGAAACGTCCTTGTTCTTAAGAAACACACTGTTGAAGAACATGACGTGAAGCGTAATACTTGAGAGTTATTTCACACACTGTCATGCACACACACATCTGTAAATTCAAAGAGAAAGAAACCCAATGTGGCAAAATAATGAGATAGTCAATTTGGAATATACCTTACAAAACAAATTTTTTGTTTTTTTAGACAGAGTCTTGCTCTGTCACCAGGTGCCAGGCTGGAGTGCAGTGGCATGATCTCAGCTCACTGCAATCTTTGTCTCTCAGGTCCAAGTGATTCTCCTGCCTCAGCTTCCCGAGTAGCTGGGACTACAAGTGCACAGCACCATGCCCGACTAATTTTTGTATTTTTAGTAGAGGCAGGGTTTCAACCATGTTGGCCAGGATCGTCTCTATCTCTTGACCTCATGAACCATCCACCTTGGCCTCCCAAAGTGCTGGGATTACAGGCATGAGTCACCACAGCTGGCCAGGAGGTGTTTTTCAGCCCAAATATCAGAAAGAAAAGCAATGCAGGCACCTATTTTCTAAAAAAAAAAAAAAAAAAAAAAAAATTAATTGTGACTGTCACAGGCCTTATTCATACTGTCGTAATTTTTTTTAAACATGATTACATTTTTGAAGTTTCTTCATGTGAAATATTAATTTTAAAAGTTTTCTGGACATTCTCAATAGATCTTAGAAGTTAACTCTTAAACACTAAATGTACAAAATACATGCACACCTCACAGTGAGTCTAAAATATAAAAACCCAGTTAATATGAGAATAGTGTGGACAAAAATCTGATGACCACATGGAAGTGACCACCTCAACAGCTACACATGACATTGTTTTCTACGAAGCCCAATTATGAAGCAAGTGGCGCTGAATACAAGGCTCTGTTCATCTTGTTCCAGCAAGAGAACTGATGTGTCGGTTGAGGAGAGGCCTTGGCAAGCCATGGCCATGATGCGGGAATGTGGTGAGGAGCTTGAAAATGGAACTCAGAGCAGACACTGAGTTTTAGAGCCTGAAACTACAGAAAGTCGGCTGCGTTCAAGGCCTGCTTCCACCAAAATCTAGCAATGTAGCCTCAAGCAAACCACTTCACTTCTCTGGGCTTCAGTTTCTACATCTGCAAAATGGGATTTATAATCCCACCCCAGCCACATAATTCAGAGCCAAATGAGAAGACTAGAAGAGCTCAGCTGCCAAGGGACACTTTTAAAGATGAGGTGGGGAAACTGAGGCCTGGAGAGGGCTAGGGCTCTGCTAGTTGCTGTCCAGAGCCGGTGATGGACCTGAGATGAGAAGCCAGGACTCCTGCCCCTAGTTCCCCAGGCTTTCCTCAGGCTGGGGAGGGAGTGAGGTGAGATGGGAAGGGCAGCCCTCCTGCTATTTCTCCCTGTACAGGGGCAGGATGCTGGGTGAAGGGTGAAAGGAAGAGGCTGCAGAAGGCAGAAAAGCCTCAGCTCACACCGAGGCTGTGATTTTTAAAAATGAGGAGGGAATGCTTCCAATTTTCATCCATTCAGTATGATATTGGAGGTTGGTTTGTCATAAATAGCTTTTATTATTTTGACATACATTCCATCAATACCTAGTTTATTGAGGATTTTTAGCATAAAGAGCTGTTAAATTTTGTCAAAGGCCTTCTCTGCATCAATTGAGATAATCATATGATTTTTGTCTTTGCTTCTGTTTATGTGGTGAACGACATTTATAGACTTGCGTATGTTGAACCAGTCTTGCATCCCCGGGATGAAGTCTACTCGATTATGGTGAATAAGATTTTTGATGTGCTGTTGCAATCGGTTTGCCAGTATTTTATTGAAGATTTCTGCATCTATGTTCATCATGGATATTGGCCTGAAGGAATCTGGCACTAGACAAGGATGCCCTCTCTCAGCACTCCTATTCAATACAGTATTGGAAGTTCTAGCCACAGCAATCAGGCAAGAAAAAGAAATAAAGGGTATTCAAATAGGGAAGGAGGATGTCAAATTGTCTCTATTTGCAGACGACATGATTGTATATTTTCAAGACCCCATCATCTCAGCCCAAAATCTCCTGAAACTGATAAGCAACTTCAGCAAAGTCTCAGGATACAAAATCAATGTGCAAAAATCACAAGCATTCCTATACATCAATAACAGACTTAAAGAGAGCCAAATCAAGAACAAACTGCCATTCACAATTGCTACAAAGTGAATAAAATACCCAGGAATACAACTAACGAGGAATGTAAAAGACCTCTTCAAGGAGAACTTCAAACCACTGCTCAACGAAATAAGAGAGGACACAAATAGATGGAGAAATATTCCATGTTCAAGGTTAGGAAGAATCAATATCATGAAAATGGCCATACTGCCCAAAGTAATTTACAGATTCAATGCTATCCCCATCAAGGTACCAATGACCTTCTTCACAGAACTGGAAAAAACCACCTTAAACTTCATATGGAACCAAAAAGAGAGCCCACATAGCCAAGTCAATTCTAAGCAAAAAGAACAAAGCGGGAGGCATCACACTACTGGACTTCAAACTATACTACAAGGCTACAGTAATCAAAACAGCATGGTACTGGTACCAAAACAGCGATACAGAACAATGGAACAGAACAGAGGCCTCGGAGGCAATGCCACACATCTACAGCCATCTGATCTTTGAAAAATCTGACAAAAACAAGCAATGGGGAAAGGATTCCCTGTTTAATAAATGGTGTTGGGAAAACTTGCTAGCCATGTGCAGAAAGCAGAAACTGGACCCCTTCCTGACACCTTACACTAAAATTAACTCCAGATGGATTAATGACTTAAACATAAGATCTAAAACCATAAAAACCCAGAAGAAAACCTACACAAAACCATTCAGGACATAGGCATAGGCAAGGACTTCATGGCCAAAACACCAAAAGCATTGGCAACAAAAGCCAAACTAGACAAATGGGACCTAATCAAACTCCACAGCTTCTGCACACAAAAGAAACAGTCATTAGAGTGAATTGGCAACCAACAGAACAGGAAAAAAATTTTGCCATCTACCCATCTGACAGAGGGCTAATATCCAGAATCTACAAAGAACTAAAACCAATTTATAAGAAAAAAACAAATAAGCCCATTCTAAAGTGGGTGAAGGATATGAACAGACACTTTACAAAAGAAGACATACATGAGGCCAATAAACATATGAAAAAATGCTCATCACTGGTCATTAGAGAAATGCAAATAAAAACTCCATTGAGATACCATCTCACGCCAGTTAGAATGGTGATCATTAAAAAATCGGGAGACCACGGATGCTGGAGAGGATGTGGAGAAATAGGAACACTTTTGCACTGTTGGTGGGAGTGTAAATTAGTTTAACCACTGTGGAAGACAGTGTGGCGTTTTCTCAAGGACCTAGAAATAGAAATTCCATTTGACCCAACAATCCCATTACTGGGCATATATCCAAAGGATTATAAATCGTTCTACTATAAGAACACATGCACACGAATGTTCATTGCAACACTGTTTACAATAACAAATAACTGGAACCAACCCAAATGCCCATTGATGATAGACTGGACAGGGAAAATTTGGCACATATACACCATGGAATACTATGCAGCCATAAAAAACGACGAGTTTGTGTCCTTTGTAGGGACATGGATGAACCTGGAAACCATCATTCTCAGCAAACTGACACAAGAACACAAAATCAAACACCTCATGTTGTCACTCATAGGTGGGTGTTGAACACATGGACACAAGGAGGGGAGCATCACACACTGGGGTCTGTTGGGGGAAATAGGGGAGGGACAGTGGGGGGCGTGGGGAGTTGGGGAGAGATATCATGGGGAGAAATACCAGATATAGGTGATGGGGAGGAAGGCAATAAATCACACTGCCATGTGTGCACCTATGCAACAATTTTGCATATTCTTCACATGTACCCCAAAACCTAAAATTCAATTTAAAAAAAAGTGCGGGCCATGCGGCCCTTCCCATACCTGCTTCATTCCTCTGAAGCCCTGGTTGTGAAGGGCCAAGTCTGAGTCCAAGTCTGCTGCTCCGCCTTTCTGGCTGCAGACTCCTGGGGCCCCCACAAGCTGTAGTGGATCGGAGCCCCCAGGGCTGTGCCTGTGCCTGCAAGTCCTGGCCGAGCTCACGGCTGTGGAGGTCACTCCAACGTCAAGGGCACGGGCCGGGGCAGGGCTACCCCAAGCGCACAGAGGCTGCCCGTGTCAGTATGAGGTCTTCTGGGGCGCCTGGCGTTCCTCGGAGTGGAGGCCGCTGATGAAGTCAAGCTGCCTCCTCCTTCAGGAAGACTTGGCTCCCATAGCTGGCGAAGAGGAAGCCAAGCAGCGCCAGGAGGATTTGCAGGCGCTGCTTGCTGAGCGCTTCCATGCAGGGACAGTGTAGCAGGCAGCCGGGACGAAGAGGGCACGGCAATCCCCCAGGGCCAAGGGAAGTTTAGCACGGGGGCCGCTGGCAGCGTGGCACGGCGCGTTCTCCATCCCTGAAGCAATGCAGGGCCCTGTGGACGCGGTGAGAAAGTCACGGTCCTGGGACATTGGGTCCAGCCTCTGGGTAGAAGCTGGCGATAAACACACTTCGACCAGCCCAAGCGCCAGCCAGGCTGCGGTGCCCTCGAAGCTCAGGGTGAGGGCCTCGTAGTGCAGGAAATTGGCTAGGGTGGGAGCCCACTGGTAGGCGGCCGGAAAGTCAAAGATCTGCTGCCCCAGCGCTGCCACCAGCTGCAGGCAGCGGAAGACGACCTGCGTGTGGCGCCCAGGGCACTCGCCCATCTTTCCGGGGACCCCGCAGGTTGCCGCCTCCCCGCGCCACTCAGATTCTGCGCCCTCCTGCTGAGCTCATGGCCAGTCCGCCCGCGGGCTGCCTCTGCTGCCCTGCCTGGTCTGCAGGACACACTCAGGCGGCCTCCTGCCCGGGGCACGCGGGCTGCGCAGAGCAGCAAGGCCCAGCTTCCAAGAAACTTTTGGTAATAATTCACTTATTCTGTTCATGCATAAGATGAATAAATGTAACTAGTTTCCATTATATTGGACTTGTATGTCTTGATTCTGTTGATATATGAGCTAAATTTAGATGAAATATCTATTGCATAGAAAGTCATATTTCTCTTTGTGTGCTGACAATAGAGTGGTAGGAATAGCATAACGTTACCGGCAAAAGAAGCTCCTTACTCATGTTTCCATGTGGTGTCATTGTTTTGTAAGATAGCAATAATAAAAATGATAATTGCATCCCTCCCACCCAAAATGAGTCATCCCAGTGGCTTCCTAAAGGAAAAAGAATAAAAACCTCCAGGCAGATTGGCTGCATGCTCTTCATATTTTTAATGTATTGGAAAAAATAATAATTTGAATATTCCAGAAGCCTCTTTTTACTCCAAAATTTGTTCGCTTTTACTCCAGGGGATGGTTAAGAATTATCATTAGATGGAAAGAGAAAAAAATGGTGACAGTTTCTAACAGGTGACAAAAGAATAATATTTTCTAAATTTAATCTGTAATCTTTCCCCCCTGAAGGAAACAGATTTGGGAAGAGAAAAACCACCAGTAGCTATGCAACAGGTCATCTGCAGATTATTTTTTTACCAGCAAAGTTTAGAAGTTTTCCCTTTTATTTGGATGTCTAAACTAGTAAACCTCTATCTAAGAGAGTATAATTTTTTTTGACAAATGTGTTAGGTCTCAATGCCAGACTCCTGAACAAGGAAGGAACACGTAATTGCTTGGCAGTGTAAGGAGACAGGAAAACGATGAGAAGCAGACACAGGAACTTGAAAACTTGGTGCTCTGTGGACATTCAGCACAGGGTCAAACTGTCCTATGCACACTGGCCAATGCTGCAGGCATTACCTAGGCTGCTTATAGTTTTTCTTAGGTTTCAACATTTATAGGGAATATGTGTATTACTGGACACATGTATTTGTGCAAAATGACTTCATCCTGGCAAAGTGGACCAGATGAGCTATCACTATACTTCCAACGAAGGAAAAAGATGACACTGGGGTGTGGCCATAGTCTGAAGAGAGATGGCTTGATTCAGAGTGTGAATTGCAGTAGGGCAGGACCAGAGAGGCTTCAGGCTCAAGGGAAGTGTGCAGCAACTGGCAAAAAGCAGAGACTGAGTGTGGCATTAGCCTTGGGGTTCTGGGGCCAACCCTACCCTTTCTGTCGGTGACACCTTGGAGATTTTCCACTTGGATTTTGGTTTATCATATGCAACATCATGATTGTAATAGCTGAGACTCAGCCTAATAATTTAATGAGAAAACATGTGTAAAATTGCCAGGGACACATTTTGTTTGCCTATCTCTTTTAGGTCTTATTTTCCTTATCTGAGGTATGCAGATGTGTGGCTTGTAACAACTCACATTCTTGTTTTATTATTACGTGTGTGTGTGTGTGTGTGTGTGTGTGCGCGCGCACACGCGTGCATGTGTTTTAAGAACCCGGACCAACGAGGAGACCAGTGTCACCTTTCAACTCTCTGGTCCCTGTTTCACTCTACACACTGGAATCAAGGCACACCTCTCTTCTCCCTTCCCCTTCCCTCTCCAGTTTTGCTCCTGCTACCAAAAGGCACTGCCACACACCATCCACCTGCCTGTCTCTCTGCCCACTTAACCTTACCTTCTACCTTAGAGCTCTGCTTCCCAGTGGAGAAAGATTTCCTTCAAGGCATTTCTTTAAATGCAAAACCAGGTCAATGGCATTCATTCAACAAATATTTAATAACTCCTATTAAATGCCAGGCACTGTCCTTGGTGTTGCAGCAAAGTGATGGTTGAGATAGCCAGGCTGGTCTCTGTCCTTGAGAACTTAAGGTTAGCAGGAGAAATGAGAATTAAACAAAGATATCCATAGATACAGAGAAGACCTCAGATTGTAAGCATGCTAAGGAGGGCCAAAAGTTATTGCCATGAGCAAGAATAATAGGGCCTGTTTTCAACTAGGAGAAGGTGGGGGAAAGGCCTTTTTGAGGAAGGTCCCTGGTGGCCCACCTTGACCTGCAGTCATTTTCTTACATGGGCCTGAGATGTGGATGTGCATAGGTATTGGTCAGTGGGGAGGCACTGTCCAACCATCTTCTGAGGATGAGTGTGCTTGGGCCGACGGTGGGGAGGTGATGTGTGGCCCTACCACCAACCAACTTCTTCAACACTTCAAATCCTCTTTTGCCCTGTTCACCATTCTGGAAAGGCTCCCATCAACATTTTCTTACACAAATATACCAATAGGTAAACAGGAAGCAGGAGAACTAATGACAAATGTTACCAAGAACGCATGATAGGGTAACATCATGGGGTTATAGCAGAAAAGAATGTAGTTGGCTGTTGAGCATAGACCCCAAACAAATAAGCAAAGACAGCATCTTAAAACAGAATTCCTGGCATAAGAATAGGCATTCCGGGAGGTCTGAGACAGGAAGAAGTTGGCTTGTTCTACAGCTGCAAGGACAACATCAAAGAGACAAATGAAGATTTGGAGAGAGGAACTACATAAATATCTTTAAAAATCATAAAAAATTATAAACTGAAGTTTGTAAACATACAAACATTTCCAAAAAAATTAAAAATTTCGAGCAATAGAAACATGAAGACAAACCAAGGCAGATCACAATCAAATTATATAAAGCCAATGATAAAGGGACAACTTTAAAGCAAAACGTACATGCATAACACAAATAAAAACATTCTATACAGGAAACAAAGATAAACATGATAATTGATTTTTCCACAAAAACAATGCCAGACAAAAAAAGAAAATATTAGAAAGATGTAATTGAATTGATAAAAGAAGCAAAGAAACAGCAAATATAGAGTTCTAGATTAAGTGAGACATACTCGAAAAATTATGACAAAGCAAAAATACTGTCAGGTAAATTAAAACTGAGAGAATTTTATGTAAACACCTATACTACAAGAAGTATTTAAAGTCTTGACCTTGAGAGAAAATGATATTTAATGGAGATTCTGATTTCTTCAAATGAATGAAGAGTACCAGAAATGGTTAAGATGTGGATAAACAGTAACATTTTCTCAATAAAAAATAAATCTTGTTAGAAGATTCATTGACTCTTAAAGGAAAGATAACAGTAATGAACTGTGGTGTTAATTCACTATGTAGAATAGCATAGTAGCACATAAAATGAGAGGCAAAATTGGAGTATTATCTTGGAAGGTTCCATACTATATGTAAACAGGCATAATATTTAAGGATACACTGTGACAAGTAATAATGCATATTGTAGATTCTAGAGCAACCACTACAAAGTAAGATACAGCTAAGAAGACAATAGTTAAGATATAAAATTCTATTGTAAAAATATCCTACAAAAAGAAGGCAGACAAAGAGGAATAAATGAATAACACCAGAAAATGGGATTATGAGAAAACAAACAGCAAGATTGTAGATTTAAACTAAACACACCAAAAATTTCCATAAACATAAACAATCTAAATACCTCCGTTAAAAGGCAAAGATTGTCAGTCTAGATAAAAAGTAATGCTATCTACAAAAAAAAAAAAACAAACAACCATACACACACAAAACATTTGTATATGTAACTGCACTTTATTAGTTATACATTACATGTTTTAAATTAACACAGACTTAGCAGTTCAAAACAACACAATTGTCTTACTATTTCCATGGATCAGGAAAAAGTGTGCCCCACAGTTGGGTCTTCTCAGCATTTCTCAAGGCTACAGTAAGGGTCTCAGTCAGGCCAGTTCTTATGTATAAGCCTGACTTGGGGATAATTGGATTCTAAGCTCTTTATGATTGTTTGCAAAAGTCACCTCTTTATTGTTTTGGGACTAAAATCTCTGTTTTCTTACTGGCTCTCAGTTACTAAAGGTTGTTTCTTAGTTCCATGCCAGGGGCTTTTTCACATACTCTAATAACAAGGGAATCTCTCCTTCTCTGGTCAACTAAAATGGAGACTTAGATAATGTAATATATCTAGGATAAATAGGACAGTAACACCCTACCATCTATTTCATTAATTAGAAGTATGTTTTAGATTCTACTCACACTCAACAGAAGAAAATTACAAAAGTGTAGGGCTCATTCATGGTCACCATAAAGTGCGTTCACTAGAAACATCAAAATGCTAATAGAAAATTATATATTATATAAACACCAATCAAAAACCTGAAATGGCAATATGAATATCAGACAAATTAGATTGTGAAATAAACTTTATGCTCACAGATAAAGAAGGATGTTTTATAATTATAAAGTGGATAAGTCATCAAGAGGACAGAACAGTCCTAAATACGTATGAACATAATTACCCAGCCTTCAAAGTCAATACAATAAAATGAATAGAACTAGAAGGAGAAAGAACATATTTGCAACTATAATTGGATTTCCAGCAAACACCTTTCAGTGACTGATAAAATAAGTTTATAGAAAATCACTGATGATATATGAAACTTAAGAAACATTATTAACCAAATTTGACCTAACTGCCATTTATAGAGAATATTCCACCGAACAGCAGAATATACATTATTTACAAGACCCAGAAAACATTTAACAAGATAAACCTGATTCTAAACAATAAATTTAAAAATTTTAAAGTTTAAAGCTGTATAAAATGGGTTTTGTATGGCAATATGATGGTAAAAACAGAAGTAAACTGGGAGTCATTAAATGCACATTATCCCAGCCTGGACAACATGGGGAAATACAAAAATTGACCAAGTATACTGTTGTACACCTATAATCCCAGATACTTGGTAGGGGATATGAGGATCGCTTGAGCCCTAGAAATGGAGGCTGCAGTGAGCCAACATCCTGGACCTGCAATCCTGCCTTGATGACAGAGCAAGACCCTGCCTCAGAAAAAAGAAGAAAGAAAAAGAAGGAGAAGACAAAAAAAAAGAAGAAAAAAATAAGAAGGAAGAGGAAGAGGAGGAGAAATAACACTAAGTGAGTCAAAGAAGACTGGAATAAATAACCAATCATTTAATGCAAAGACATGAATGTAAATTCTCAAGAAAATTTGTTTTAAAAAGCTAACTGGGAACCATGATATCCTCAAAGGCACAAGATAAGAAATCAGTGGCTGACCTTACAAAGACAGCAATATAACACCTTTCTGATCAATAATTGAAAATAACAGTTTCAAGGAAAATTAGTAATCTTCAAGAAATCACAGAATAGTTACTCAGAAATTTATCAGAGAAATTTAAAGAAAAATAATAATAATTAAAAATAAATCAAACAAAAATCTTAGAACTGAGAAATACATTTGCAGAACTAAAAAAATTATTAGAGGCTTTCAACAGCAGAATGGATCAAACAGAGGAAAGAATCAGAGGGTTTGAAAAATGGTTATGGCCAGGCATGGTGGCTCACATCTGTAATCCCAGTACTTTGGGAAGTCGATGTGGGTGGATCATGAGGTCAGGAGTTTGAGACTGATCTGATCAACATAGTGAAATCTCATCCTCACTAAAAACAAAAAATTAGCCAGGCATGGTGATATGCACCCATAATCCCAGCTACTTTGGAGGCTGAGGCAGGAGAATCGCTTGAACATGAAAGCTGGGGTTGCAGTCAGCCAAGATCACACCACTGCACTCCAGCCTGGGAGGCAGAGTAAGACTCCATCTCAAACAAAAAAACAAACAAACAAATAAAGATGAGGGCAGACATAAATAAAATTGAGACAAAAAAATACAGAAAATCAAGAGAACAAAAGTTTATTTTTTAAGAAAGATAAAATTCACAAACTTTTGGTTAGACTAAGAAGGAAAGAGAGAAAACTCAAGCGAATTCTGAAATGAGAAATTCTGAAATGAGACCACAAAAATATAAATAATCATTAGAAACTGTTATGGACAATTATATGCCAAGAATTTGAAAAACTAGAAAAAAAAATGATACATTTTTGGAAACAATCTACTAGAATTGAATCATGAAGAAATAGAAAACCTCATGAAAACAATAATGAGTAACAAGATGGAAGCCATGATAAAACTTTTCATTTTAAAAAAAGCTCAGAACCTGATGACTTCACTGCTGAACTCTACCAAACATTAAAAGAAAAACTACTATCAATACACTGAAACTCTTCAAAGCAGTTAAAGAGAACAGAATATTTTAGAACTTATTTTACAGGGCCAAGATTACCCTGATACCTAAGCTAGAAAAGGACACAACAACAACAACAACAATTACAGGCCAATATATCACTGATAAACATAAATGCAAGAATCCCTGGTAAAATGTTGACAAACTGAATTCAACAACAGTGAAACACAGTAAACAATGCAATTAAGCAATGGAATATATTAAACAGATCATTTGCCATGTTCACATAATATTCATCCCAGGGATTCAAAGAATGATGGTTTAATATATGAAAATCAAGAAACATAATACATATCGTTAACAAAACAAGAACAAAAATTATACAATCATCTAAACACATAGAAAACATATTGAATATATAATTAAAATATATGTTAAAGTGCTGAATATATTTAAAATATATTAAATTTGATAAAATTTAACATACTTTTATAGTAAAACACTCTCAACAAACTGGGTATAAAGTAAACATATCTCAGAATAATAATGGTCATATGGGAAAAAGCCACAGTTAACATCATACTGAATGAAAAAAAATTGAAGGCATTTTCACTGATATCTGGAACAAGCTAAGGATGCCTACTTTTACCAATTCTTTTCAAAATAGTACTGGTAGTTCTAACCAGAGCAGTTAGGCAAGATAAAGAAATAAAGAACATCTAAATAGAAAGAGAAGAGCTCAATTTAGCCTGTACACAGACAACACGATTTAATATTAAAAAAAAACAAAACCATGATGACTTCACCAAAAATTCTGTTATAAATGAGAAAGGAAAGTTACAGAATACAAATTCAACATACAAAATTTAGTAGCATTTATATATGCCAGCTATGAACAATACGAAAAAGAAGTCAAGAAAGTAATCTCATTTACAACAGCTACAAAAATAGAAGTAAAATACCTAAGAGTAAATTTGACCAAAGAGGGAAAATAGCTCTATGATAAAATCTCTGAAACACTGATGAAAGAAACTGAAGAGGTCACAAACAAATGGAAGTGCCTCCCATGCTCATGAATTACAAAAATCAATATTAAAATGACCATACTACTCAAAGCAATCTATAGATTGAATGTAATCACTATCAATATGCCAATGACATTCTTCATAGAAATGGAATATCAGTCATTAAATTTGTATGGAGCCACCAAAAAAAAAAAAAACTTGAATAACCAAAGCAATACTGAGAAAAAAAAAGTTAAAAGCATCACACTACTGACTCAACATATAGTACAAAGCTATAGTAACCAAAACAGCATTGAACTTACATAAAAACAAACCATCTAATAGGACAAGATAAAGAAACCAGAAGTAAATGTACATATGTAAAGTCAACTGATTTTCCACAAAGACACTAAGAACATATATTAGTGAAAGAACACCTTCTTTAATAAATTGTTGTGGGAAAACTGGATGTTCATATGCCAAAGAATGAAACTAGACCCCTATCTCTCACCATATATAAAAATTAGCTCACAATGGATTGAATACTTAAATGCAAGACCTGAAACTATAAAACTGCTAGAAGAAAATATAGCAAAAATGCTTCAGGATATTGGCAAAGATTTTATGGGTAAGACTTCAAAAGCACAGGTAACCAAAACAAACATTAACAAATGGTATTGTTTAAATGAAAAAGCTTCTACACAGGAA
Organism: Plecturocebus donacophilus; assembly: GCA_004027715.1. Lineage (NCBI taxonomy): Eukaryota > Metazoa > Chordata > Mammalia > Primates > Pitheciidae > Plecturocebus > Plecturocebus donacophilus. The sequence continues at coordinate 8,104 of PVKP010023240.1, read as the reverse complement.
AGGAAGCAATCAACAGAGTAAAAGAACACCTGTAGAATGAAAGAAAATATTTACAAACTATTCATTTGAAAAGAGACTAGTATTCAGAAAATATAAGGTACTCAAACAAAAAGCAAAAATAAATAAAAAATTGCACTAAAAAGTGGAAAAGGGATCTAAACCGACATTTCTTTAAAAAAAGATATGCACATGGCAAATAGGTATATACAAAAATGCTCAACAATAGTAATCATCATGGAAATGTATATCAGAACCACAATGAGATATCATCTCACTCCAGTTAGAATGACTATTATGAAAAAGGCAAAATACAACAAATGCTGGAAAGATGTGGATGCAAAGAAATGTGTTGTTGTTGGGAATGTAATCTAATACAGGTATCATGAAAAACAGTATAGAGGTTTCTCAATGAAACCTAAAAATAGAACCACCATACCATCTAACAATTCCACTACTCAATATTTATCCAAGAGAAACAAAATCAGTAGATCCTTGTGTTTATTGCAGCACTATTCACAATAGCCAGATATGGAATCAGCAAGTGTTCATCAACAGATGAATGCATAAAGAAAATATGGTGTACATAAACAGCAGAATACTACTCAGCCATTAAGAATAATAAAATCCTACAATTTGCAGCAACTTGTATGAAACAAGAGGACATTGTGTTAAGTGAAATAAGCCAGGCACAGAAGGACAAATATTACATGTTTTCACTCCTTTGTGGGAGCTTAAAAATTGATTTCATGGAGGCAAAGAGTAGAATGATGGTTACTATAGGCTGGGAAGGGAGGGGTGCAAAGATGAAGAGAGATGGGTTAATGGGTACAAACATAAAATTAGAGAGAAGAAATAAGTCCTAGTGGCTGATAGCACAGTAGGGTGACTACAGTTAACACTTATTTAAAGTACATCTCAAAATAGTTAGAAGGGAAGATTTTAAATGTCCCCAATACAAAGAAATCAGTACCATCTGCCCAGTACCATCTGCTTTTTCTCAGGTCTCCACTCCATAAGCTGTCAGGTGGCAGCCACTCAGGCTGTGGGAACCTGACCATCCTGCCTCCTTGTGTGGGTGAGGTTGGTGGCTGGCCCATTTGCTCCTGGCATACCCTTGCAGAGGTGGATGGTTGCTCTTTGAGCCAGCTTGGCCTTGCCTGGCATGCACAGGCCCTGGGTACTGACATGCCACTTTGAGTGAGCTTGTTCTCTCCTGGGGCAAATTCTAAGTCTGGCCAGGGCCACAGAAGGCTGAATCCCATTGTGTGGTAATCCTGGCTGCTGCTTAGGGGGCTTGCAATGGTTCCCCTCCTTTCCCCAGGCTCAGTATGAAGCCCAACTGGGCCAGCACCCTTTAGGTACAGGACTTGTGCCCTAGGAGGGAACTTCTGTCCTACAGGTTGGGTGGGAAGATGTATGGCCTGCTGCTGGCTGCCAGGGTTGTAGGAATGCTATGTTCACCCTTCCACTCAGGGACCTCAAAGTGACCAGTTTCCTCTTTGAGAATGACTTCCCAAGGCCCAGGAGCCCCTGGGGCTGCAGGGCAGCTGGCTGCATGCTTCCCTGGCTTCTTCGATGTTGTGCTGGTCCCTATCCACCAAGGGTGGTCAGATGCAGGCACCATGCTGGGGGTTTGTCTCTGGACCTTTGTCTTGATTACCATGGAGTTGGACTAAGCCTGGTGTCAGAGCCCCGATGGAGTTGTCCTGGGTAGTTCTGGGGATGATCTGAGAAGATGCAGAAGGAAATTGCTGTGAGAATGAATGACTGTCAGCCAGAACAGGCACCCGGTGAGTGCTCAGGGATTACTCTCAGTAGTTGCCCAGAGGTCAAAACTACCCACTTGGTAACAACAGTTTCCAAGCCAGGAGGACAAGATAGCAGGTTCCACTAACTTGAGTCTGATCAGTCAGCTGTGCTGAGATGTACCTCTCATGTAGAAAACAGTCCTGCAGGCAGAGCCACTGACAAGACACTGCTGTGTGTCTCTAACTGCTCCACAACACAGACAATGGGGGCTCAGCAAGGATGACATAGTGGGTGACACAACTCATCACAACAGGAACCTGCTTGGGTCAATAGGGCCCAGAGTCAGTGTCCTCTACCACTTGAACTGACATGTGTGCATGCAGTGTGTCTGTGTATGCATGTGTTTATCCCTCCTCTCTGACCAGGCCTAGCTCCTCCAAACATGGGTACACCTATGTCCTCACTGTTACGACCAGGGCACAGGGTCAGCATTCGAGCCTCCACAGGTGCTCCCAAATCTCTGCCCTCCCCACCCAGAATGGTCCAAGGGATTCAGACAGAGAAGGGGCACCAGACAGGGCAGAGAGGGCTGTGACCCTCTCTAGGTGAAACCCAGATTGTTTGTAAAGTCCTAGATCTGCCCAGCAGTGCTGGATTCACCACATCTTCCTACGTCCTCTTCCCTGCAACCCTCCAGGGTTCCCTGACTCACCTTCCCTATAGATGGAGGAAAAAGGCTCCACAAACTCCCCGCCCAAGCGGCCAGCTGGCCAGGTTTCTACTGACCAGGCCCCTGACCAGGTCCACACTGACCAGGTCCTACTGATCAAGTGCCCACTGACCCTGGCTAAGTAGGCTCCCACTTAAGAGGCTCCACAGACAAAACCTCACTGATTAATATCCCACTGACCAGGCCCCCCACTGATAAGACCACAACTTACCATGTTGCCACCCACTCCACCCCCACTGAACAATTCTCCATGAATCCGTCCCCAGCTGACCAGGCCCGAAGCCATTAAGGTTCCACACTGACCAGGCCCCAAGTATACTGTATACACCCCACCAAACAGTTTTTCATTATGTTCCACCCAATCGAGCTTAACTAATAGGGCCACCACTGACCAGGTCCCCACTGATCAGGCTTCCAATGACTAGGTCTCCAGGTCCCCAGTGATGAGGCCTTCACTGAGGAGGCCACCATTAACCAGGTTCCTGCTGATCAGGTTCCAACTGGCCAGGTACTGTTAACCAAGTCATCACTAACCGTGGTCCACTGACCAGGCCCCTGGGCAGCGGTGCTCAAAGTCTCATTCTAATAGCACCTTAGTCCACAGATCTTCCCTCCCTGCATGTGTGCCCAGAGGTCAGGCCCTGGGCATTTTCTTGGGACAAGTCCTCTCCTCCAAGACACAGGGAGAAACAGTCAGCCTCAGGCTCCAGGTGCCCAGCTTCACACTCTGGGTCCATCTCAAAGGAGACACTGAAGTGGCCTGGCACTGCCTGGACATGCCATCTAGCCTATTCCTGAGTGTCAGAGTAGGAGGAATGGAGGAATATTTGGCAGAGGAGACACCCTGTGCTGCTGGATCTCCCAGGGCCCTTCCAGCAGAGACCCAATCTAGAGACACAGCACAGAGGCTGCAGAGAGACTAATCCAGAACCTTTGAGGCTGAGCCAGAGACCACATGAAGACTGTTTCCAGACAGACAGAGGCCTTTTGCTAGTTTCTTGGTACCTCAGTGGATGCGGCACTGGTTCTTTTTGTTGGAGACCAGTGAACGTGCGCTGGGGAGGGCTTGTCCTGCGATTCCTTGGTGGTTCCACCTCTGCTTCTAAAAAAAACTCACTTCAGGGCTGGGTGGAGAGAAAATACAATATTAGCTTGTAACATCATGTGCCAGAAAGTAAAAAAGTACTCACAGAGTAAAAGGGTCAAATTAAAAGGACATAAATGAAGGTTGAAATGTCTACCACTGGCCTAATCTTGGGGCATCTGAGCACCAAAATCATAAGCTTTTCCTTCTCCCTTATTTATTGGTTTTATTTTTCCATGTGGAACAAAAAAGAGAATCAGAAAATAATCTTTTGGCAACCATCACAGTAATAATTGTTCAAACACAAATCACCAATGAGATGCTAAATCTAGTAGGTTTTGAGGAGTAACAAGATATTTACAAAGCCTCAACGTATCTTCTCACAAAATACTGTTGAACTACAAAAAGGAAATAGTAACATTAGTGGTCAGATGTAGTGGCTCACACCTGTAATCCCAGCACTTTGCGAGGTCAAGGCAGGTAGATCACCAGGTCAGGAGTTCAAGACCAGCCTGACCAACATGGTGAAACCCCATCTTTACCAAAAATTAGCTGGGTGTGATGGCAGGCAACTGTAATCCCAGCTACTCAGAAAGCTGAGGCAGGAGAATCACGTAAACGCAGGAGGCAGATGTTGCAGTGAGCTGAGACTGCATCACTGTTCTCCAGCATGGGTGAGGAGCAAAACTCTACCTCATAAATAAATTAATTAATTAAATTAAATAAAGGAAGTAGTAATATTCACATGAAAAACTGGGTAGCTACTCCTTAAGTCTCCTACTGCATACAATAATAACAATAAAATGCAAATTGCAAATAAGCAAACAATGACCTCTACTAAACTACCAATGATGATTTGCTTGTTTAGCTGTTTAAACAGCTGACACTTGGGCAATTTGAGTATGTCAAATTCAGTAACACTAGTTTTCTTTTACAAGATCCACTTAAAAATTAGAGTCTAAAAGACATCATTTAAAATACCAAATAAATTTTCGTCATACATATGATACAAAAATATTCTATTTTAGTAAAGATTGTGATGTTATATATTTTAAGAGAAACAATTAAAATGTCATGTAAATAGCCCAGTAATAAAGTTTGATAATCTTTTAAATCATAAACTTTTTCCTTAAAATTTTTGGTTTAGATATTCTCTTCATTAGATGTGACTCATCAGTGGATCCTACAGAAGAAGGTAGATGGGAGCAAATGTCCAACACAGCAACAGCTGAAAAGAAAAAGAATTATGTCCTTTACCTAAAATATTTCTGTTAACTAACAGTAAGTTTAAAAACTAAAAAGCTGAGAACTTTATCAGAGTTGATAAGAATGAGAAATATGTATGTACCGTTACAATACAAAAGTAATATTAAATAGAATGTGCTTGTATTTACACAAGGCATTAATTATAATTGTGGTTAAATATCAGAGCTTTTTCATTCTACATTCGTATACTCAACAGCCGTATTTTAAGGTACTAGAACCAGCACTGGAATTACAAGATGAATATGGTATGGTCTACCTCTCAACAATCAAACATAACAAATATGCTATAAACTGAAAAAACAGACAAGCAGCTAATGTCCATATAGAGTTATAGACACTATGACAGGAATATAACAGGGCACAACTGGAACATCTATCTCAGTTTTGTGTCAATATCGTAGGCTTTCTGGTGGAGGAGATATGCAGAGTGATAACTGAAGGACAAGGAAAAGCTTGCCAGATAGAGGGAAGAGGCCAAGGCAAAGACCCTGAGGTGAGGAAGAGCCCCGTGGAGTTCCACTCTGCCCACTTTGCAGCTAGAGCAAAGGGCAGAGTGCAGTAAGTGGTGAGAGACAAGGCTGAATAACTGGACAAGAATCACATTGACCTGGTTGTTTTTATTCCGTAATGAAAAATTTGGAACTTTTTCTGAAACAAAAGCAAACCAATGACAAAGTAAATGACAGATGATTTGAAATGTCACCTGTGAAGTTACTGCTTATGATAGGTTATTGCTTAGCTAAGTATTTCTAAATGAGTCTGAGGTCTGCTGGCCTTCAATATCTACCAAAACCCTGAGAACTTGATGATGACTTCTTGGGAATTTTTTAAGCTATGGAACTTGATGAATTAATGGTGCACTCTTTATTGTGAAAGCTTTCGTTTTCACATCTTTCATTAGATGTGTGTAAGAAAAAATACACATATTAGATGTGTTTAAGAAAAAAGCAATAGAATCTACTAACCCAACAATGAAAAGATATGCTATCTGCTATTTATGGTTTACTTCTAAAATAAACCTCAATTTAATTAATAAATTTTGACAACATACTTTTCCTTGTTTCTCTAATTATTTCATCTACACAGTCCAACTCCGTCTAAAATAAGTTAAAAAAATGCTTAATTTAAACAAGAGACATTATCATGAGAATAATGCATCACTTACAAAATGTGGCTTTTAGTATTTTTAGTAACTACACATAACTTGAAGTTGCTTAAATAAATCATATAAAATACAATTTCTACTTAAGTTTAGATAATAGAGTATGTATCTGTGTAATGCTGTCTAGATTAACCTGAAAAAAATACAATTAATATTGGTCTATTGCATATATATAAATTTAGAAAGGTGGCATTTTATTAGTACTAAGGTTAAACAATTAAATTTGCAGTAAGTGCATTGTTTTGAAATTCTTAGCAAAACTTTGCCCTTTATAAAACTTTAATCTATTTTTTACTTCAGTAAAGTTTTCCTTAAAAAGAAAGTTCTATTCTCCACTTGCAGTAAACATTTTTTTTTCTGGTTTGCATTCTAAATTAAGGTGATATCTGTGTAGGTTTTTTCCAAAGTTATACTGAAGGATGCTGAGGTTTGAAGTCAAATTGAACTCATTGCCAGCTAGTCATCACAGGACCCAATAAGGAGTTTTTCAACTCTGCCCCACTCTGTTCCTCCCTGTTATTTTCCAGTGTCTACTATTCCCATATTTATGACAATGTGCACCCAATGTGTAGCTCCCATATATTAGTGAGAACAAGAGATATTTGGTTTTCTGTTTCTGTGTTAGTTTGCTTAGCACAATGGATTGCAGCCATATCCATGCTGCAGCAAAGGACATGATTTTGTTGTTTTCACAGCAGCATAGTTTTCCACGGTCTATGGCATTTTCCAATCTACCTTGGATTTTCAATCTACCTTGGATGTACCTTGGTTGACTCCATGTCTTTGCTATTGTGAATAGTGCTGTAATGAACATACATGTGCATACATCTTTTTGTTGCAATGAATTTTTTTTTAAAGATGGGGTTTCACCATGTTGATCAGGCTGGTCTTGAACTCCCGACCTCAGGTGATCCGCCCACATTGGCCTCCAAAGTGCTTGGATTATAGGCATGAGCCACCACGCCTGGCCTGTTATAATGATTAATTTTCCTTTAGGTATACACCTAGTATAGTAATGGGCTTGCTGCATCCAATGGTCACTCTTAGTCCTTAATTTCAAAACTGTACTCCACAGCAGCTGAATGAATTTACATTGCTACCAATGGTGTGTAAGCGTTCCTTTCCTCCACAGCCTCCCCAACAACTGCTTAATTCATTTTCTATTTGTGTATATTTTATCTTACTTCCTTAATTATTTTGACATGGAATTGTTAGCTTTCAGTGCTACTGTAAAGACTTCCTTATATTCTTCTAATTGAGTTCTAATCTCTTCATAAGCAGTTTTCATTTTGGAGAATTTATATTCCATATCTTTAAGTATGAGTTTCATCTTATTTAGTGAAGCCATATTACCCTTCTTTAAATACTCTAATTGTTTTTCATATTTGTTTCTAAAACAAATGAAAAGAATGTACATCTAAAACAATTATAACCTAATTATCATATAGATGTTGCCTTTGATTTTGAGTCAGTGATTAAGAGAGCAATTTTAAATGTGCTTAACAGAATCCATTTATAATTTTAAAAACTGAACAATGCAGCTTAAGATCAATTCAAAAGTATTACATAATTTTTAAATCACAATTTTCTCTTTTCCTAATAATCTTATGTCAATAGGTCTTAATAATCAACTGCTCCATAGTTAGGAGCATTACTCTAAAAGATCTATTTTGTTACCATAATAATGAAAATTTAAATATTTAAAAGAAAAAACAGATGCCACCTTTTATCCGAAACTCTGAGAGGCAGAGGAAACACAACATATACATAACAAAATACAATTTTCAGTGAAATAAATGAAAGCACATTATAGATAAACTTACCTTATTTTAAAAACTAACCTGTAAATAGATTTCTTCTAATTTTCCTATTGTCCACATTACCCTTTCTTCTAGCTCCAATGAAGTTCTACCATATTTTCTCCATGTGTCGTAAGATCTGATATTTCTTCTTCCAACATCTTTTTATCCTCCTCAATTCACATTCCTGTTGTACTTTTTTCAAAGATGATAACCCCTGTTGAATAACTTGATTGTTTTTAGCCAAATAGACACATTTTGAAGATATACTTCCAGCTCCACTGTAAGATCATCAAACTAAATTAATAAAATAA
>PVKP010023239.1:0-36520 GCA_004027715.1 Plecturocebus donacophilus | reverse complement strand
TATCCTTGGTTAAATTTATTCCTTAGTAACTTTTTGATACCAATGTAAATGGGATTATTTTCTTACTTTCTTTTTCAGATAGTACACTGTAAATGTATAAAAACACTACTAATTTTTGTCAGTTGATTTTGTCTCCTGAAACTACTGAAATTCTTTATCAATTCTAACAGTTTTTGTGTGGAGTCTTTAAGATTTTGCATATAATATGTTAGCAAAGAGAGACATTTTCACTTTTTCTTTACTATTGGATGCTTTTATTTTTTTTTCTTTACTGTTTTCTCATGCTAGGAATTCCAGTACTATGTCAATAGAAGTGGTGAGGATGAGCACCCTTGTCTGGCTTGTGATTTCAGAAAAAAAAACAAAACCTTCATTTTGTCACTGATGAGTATCATGTTAGCTATGGGCTTGTAATATCTGGCCTTATTGTATTGAGAAATATCCCTTCTGTACCTAATTTGCTGAGAGTGTTTATAATGGAAATATGTTGAATTTTGTTGAATATTTTTAATTGCATCTGTTGAGAATATAATACAGTTTTGTCCTTATTCTGTTAATATGATAAATCACATTTATTAATTTGCATATATTTAACCATCCTTGCATCCCAGGAATAAACCTCACTTAGTCACAGTGAAAAATCCTTTTAATGGCAAAATTAAATTTAAAATTTGTATCTTCACCTTTTACCTTGAAAAAAATCTTTGTTTAAAAATTATATTAAAGAACAAGTTATTTTAACTAATCAACTAATAGTATTAGCCAAAGAAAGGTAAACCACACCATGAGTGTAAGAAATTTAGAAAATTTCAAATACTAAATTCCTATTTATCTTAAAAAATATAAAATAGTGTTTTCAACTTATTCTGTGTTGATGATGATGATGAGTTATACTTCTAAGCTTAAGAGAATAAACTGTCATAGCAGAGTGAGATGTAGGACATAAATAAATGTAAAATCACCTCACAGAACTCATAGGTGATATCCATTCAGAAGTAATAAAGATAAATATAAAGAAGAAAGAGGTAACAGTAAAGAGAAATAAACAAAAGTTGTATTTTTGAATATCAGAGGCAATAAATGGAAACACATTCTCCTAGTAGCTATAAAGGTAAACAGTAAAAAAGAGTGAGTTTAAAAAATAGCATAAACTTGTGACAGAATTCTCAATCAACTTTTTAGAGCACATAGAAGAGAAAATTTAAAAAAAAATTGAACAATAGAACAGAGGGAGAATATAACATATAGAACATATAAAACAGAGAGAAAAACATTAGTGACAATTTTTGTTTAATAAAAGTATAGAAAAAATTTTTAAAACTAGGGTATTATTAAGGGTACAAAATAATACCTGAGTAAAAGAAAAATTTACTTCATTTGGAAACGTTTCAACAATGTTCATGCATTTCCAAAAGATATACACACCTGTTTCAGTTCAAGATCATCAACAATTATTTAAATTTAATTAAAATATAAATAGAAATATTTATTTATATATATCTAGTCACATACACATTTTAATGCTATACTATGTGTCTGTGTGTCTGAGTGTGTATATAGGTGTGTGTCTATGTCTTTGTGTGCAGCATTCAATGACTATTAGTTCAATTTCCAGGTAAGAGCAATAAGAAAATTAATTAATTATGGTTTTTGTGTGACTATCTTCCATTTCATCTGAGAAAAAAATTTTGCTTTAATTAGTATCTTTTTGTTAACCTAGAACTAGAATCATATTTAAATTTCTCAGAAATATTGTATATGTTCTTAAGTATGGTTTCTGGAGCCAGATTCTCTGGGTACAAACCTAGATCTATTCCTTATTCATTGCTTAATTGACTGCATATGGCTTAAATTCTACATGCTCTAATTTCCTCATTTATGAAACAAAGGTTATGAATAGTACATTTCTTGATTTTCAACAGGGACTTTATTCAAAACTCAATTTTTTGATACTTGTATAATGCAAATAAATATAATAAAAAATCAAAAATATAAAAAAGCATATTTTGGAAAAAATATATATATTATTCTAGTTACCTTGTGGAACTAGGTGATAGTAATCCTGTGCACTCTGCAATTTCAATGTGTCACAGTTAAGTATGGAAGTAAAAGCAATATGAAAGGAGATTTAAAAAAAAAAACAGTTATAAGAGTGAATCAAATAAGAAAAATTGCAACAAAAGTACACATACTAAAGGTACAGGGAAGACCCTCATGTAAAAAATATTTATTTATTTATTGTAATAAAAGATATAGAAACTGAGTAGATAGAGTCCTCTTCATAATTTGAGCGGAGGCTGGAAATCGGTCGATTGTAAAAGGAAATAAGAAAAGGAATATTTGAATGATGTCATTTGCATTTGAGGCAGCAAATGAGAAGAGACACTATGGGTCGTGCATACCAGATAGCCAGGGAGAAAATACTATTTCTCTAAAGAAAACTTGGCAAATGGCTGAATCAGGAAAATTTACATGGTCAAATATGGGTAACAAAAAATGAAGTGACACAGTATAGAGGGATGTTCTAAGAAAAATGAAGAAGAAATCAAAAGTTGTACTTATTTGAAAAACACACCAAAAAATTGTTAAAAAGAAAACAAGTGTGGTTAATAAGAATTGTCTGATAAAGAAATATGAGTTAACAAAGTAATTACGTACTTAAACGTAACAAAACAAAACTATTGGAACTCTCAGGCAAGAGGGTAAGAAAAAAAGCCAATAAAATGTAAACTGAGAGACCTAATAAATACAGTTAAAATAGTCACAGAAACATCAAACTGAAAAGAAAGGAAAGAATGATTGTCATTGTGGAAATCAGAGCAAGGGACATAAAATTATAAATAGAAAGAAAAAGAGTAAAATAATAAAGAAAGAACTTAGAGAATCATAGAATCAAAGAAACAAATAGAATAAATTGAAATTTAAAATAAAGAGCAAAAACATATAGTAGGGAAACCACAAAGGAAGACCACCATATGCAAAAAAACAGAGTTCTAAATTTAAAAATAAAGCTGTAATTCAACACATTTAGCTAAAATAAAACATTATTCGACTCTAAATACAGAAAGGTAACACAATGTAACAGGAAATTTTGAGCTTTAAGAGTTATCATGAAGACACTCTACTAAAGGCTTTGTATGTTAAATATAAATTAAGAGTTTTTTAGTATCCAAGCAGGAAAACAAAACCAATTCTCCGGACAAAAAGCACTATAGTCTCTGTATATTTTTTCACACTTTAAACATTTTCTACTATCACTATGTATTAACCATTACATATACATATACATAGACTAAAATCAAATTAAAATAAGAGCAAAATTAATTACTTGCATCATTATGTCATGGTGTGAAAAAATCAACTACTGTATACAATGTATTTACATTATTTCCTGGCATATAGGAAGTTAATAAATATGAACTACATTTTATGAATGCTTCCATGTATTTAAAGTCAGGTTTTGTTGGAGTAGGCTCACCCCCGCCATTTAACAGCCAATATAACTAGTCTCAATTATGCATTAATTTCAATTTCACAGTTTAAGCTCATTGAATCACAAATCAGAGTCAATGCTCTCCTAAAGCCAGATTCCTACTTATCAAAAGTTAAGGATCCTACAAATCTAGGCCACCAGAACATCAAGTTGCAAATGATTATTTAAAAAACAACCAGTTATACATTTGTGTATTCTAGTAAAGTATACAATGTTATAAAGATAGATTGAACACTAAAAAGACACTGCTAAATCAGTTATAGATAGATCAATTAATAGTAGCTTATTGCTCTTGGAATTCATCCAAAGAACTAAAATCAGTTGAAAATATGCAATGTGCAATATACTGAAGGAGCTAAGCAGTGGTTGATTCATTTTGAAAATTAGCCAAGGGAATCTAAACTATAAATAGCATTATGGAATACAGAGAAAAATATTTGGGTATCTTAACTGAAAAATATTTTTCTAGTAAGAATTTACTAGAGTGTTTTATGTATTTGTTTTTTTAAACCCTGTTTTTAAAAAATTGTCCTTTAAACTTTTCTGATTACAAATTTTAAAAGTTATTTTTCGTATCATCCTCAACTTTGAAAACATGAGGTCTGTTACCACTTTTACCATTGTAACATAAACTACTAAGTATTTATGTGAAAGCAATTTCATCTGCAGTTTAATTACAGAGAATTTCACATATTTCTGGTAAAAAAAATGCAAGTGAGCAGAGAACTTTGGTATTGTCGGTCCTTGATCTATATCAAGAGCAAAGTTATCAACTGGATTCAGAAAAGCATTTGTTATGAGTAGTCTCTCTGTGATGACGATTGTCTAGAGAGAAAAATGTTTCTCTAGGGATTCTCTAGACACAGTCATTCTACAAAAGAGGTCCACGATGTTATAATAAAGTATCATAATGTATGAGTTTTCTAGATTCCGGTTCTTTTAAAACAGCAATAGTTTAAAATTCCACATTGTTTTATTATCTACTTTCTAAATATAATAATTGCAGCCAATTTCAGGTAATAAAATACACTTAGAAAAATAAAGTTAAAATATACCAAATTATTGGAGTTAAAAGAAAAGCTATTACACTCCTCTAGTCATAATCATGTCACATTAGGTAGGTAAAGATATGTTTATTTAAAAGGATATTTTTATTTTCTTAAGAGTTCTAGCAGTTTTCTAAGAAGGAATCAATGAAACTGAATATACAACAGAATTTCAAGTATGGTAGAGCCAAATTATTTTGAATCTCAGGTAACATATTCTGTTTACTTATTTCATATGCCTTACTAGTCAGTTTCTAAGTAAATTTGTTTCTAAAGTATATTTTGCTACTTTAGTTTACTTTTTCCTACTTCCACCACCCTCCATCCTGATGGTGATACAGAATCTTTTTAACTAAAGGATAAATGTTGTTTATAAATTCTATAGATTAAGGAAAGAGAACATTTTGGTGTATTTCCTAGGGCTGGGCATATATATTGATTTGAGAGCATAGAGTGGTTTTACTCTGGTAATTAAGCTTGGTACCTCTTGAAATTCCTATATCAATCTTTGGTTCTAATTTAAATTTTCAGGTGTAAAATATACTATTTTATCAATCAGGAATTTGAACAATGACAAGGAATTACAGTGGGAATCTTTGTGATGTAACACGAATTAAAATCATTTATTCATATGAACGCAAAACTCTAATAGAAAAACAAAGTTTATCATCATTAACTATTATTTTGCCAAATACCAATAAGATTATTAGATATGTGTATATTGCCCATGCTTTGCAAACTGCCATAAATAAGAATAGTCAGATGACACTCTCCAAACACCTCCAACGATCTACTGTTATATATTACAGAGATCAGAGAGGCTGCTTTAATTTGTTCAATTGTCACATTTAATAGAAGAAATTCTTTTAAAATTAGTTTGAGTTTTATGTTAATGAACAATCTGGTTTCTTATTAAAAATCATCTGGGAACATTTTTGAAGTACCGATATGAAGGTCCCAGATGTCATGGGTCTGGGGTAGAGCTAAGACATGAATGTTTTTAAAAGTTTCCTAAGTGATTCTCTTGTGCAGCCGCACTCAGATGAAAATGTCCCTTGTTTTTATTTCTAAGGCTTATCCAGCTGTTTCCATTTAACCTTCCCTTCTTGGTTTTGATTTTGTGCCTCGTTATCTAGAACCTATGTATCTTACTATAAATCTCAGTCACAAAATCACCTAGAATTCTCATTATCTGTTAAGTATTTATATTTCCTAATGGGAACTCAGAGATGAAAATTCTTAATGTCTGATATGAATACTAGGTATCCGTATGTTTAATGAGCTCTTCAGTTGCTTTTGATGAAAATAATGTATGGACAGGCCGGGCGGTGATGGCTCACGCCTTTAATCCCAGCATTTTGGGAGGCTAAGGTGGGTGGATCACGAGGTCAAGAGATCGAGACCATCCTGGCCAACATGGTGAAACCCCGTCTCTACTAAAAACACAAAACTTAGCTGGGTGTGGTGGCGTGCGCCTGTAGTCCCAGCTACTCGGGAGGCTGAACAGGAGAACTGCTTGAATCCGGGAGGCGGAGGTTGCAGTGAGCTGAGTTTGTGCCACTGCACTCCAGCCTGGGGCCTGGCGACCCAGCGAGACTCTGTCTCAAAAGAAAATAATGCATGCACATATTAAAATAGGGTTTGGAATTACAAACTTTGAAGTCAGTCTGTATGAGGATTAGCACACTTATTCTAATGTTTCTGAATTATAACCATGGACAAGTTTATATGCCTCTTTCAAGTAAAAATAGAACCACTTCCAGATTTCCTTGTGGGAATTACATTAATTGAATATAAAGCATTTAACACAGTTGCTCCCATATATGTGAATATTTAATGAATGTTATCTTGCAACATTATTTACTTGTTGGTATGTATTCAATTACCCTTACCTATCTACTGAGAGTCCTCAGACAATTCAGTTAGGTTATCAGAATCTGAGTTTTTTATAAGGCCTCTTAGTCTCGGGTGTTTTTAGTTATTCCAAGGATTTCTGATTGTGACTTCAGTTTTAATAACAATGATAAACTTACAATATTTTAATATAAACACTCATAATTATTAAGTCAAATTTTGACTCCAAGTAAAACACATTATCGTGGGCAAGGAACAATTCCACACAAGTGAGAAAGCTACCGTGAGATGCATAGATAACCCACAATTTATTGAGTATAAGAAAATAGTAATACCTTCAGGAATTCTGGCTTAACAGAATAAAGTAACACAAAGGTAGTATAGAAAGTCATTTTCTCACTCACCCAGACTTCTTGGGTTTGACACGTTCTGAGACTGTTGTTTGCATCATAGAGAGCTAAAATATAAAGTTAATGTGCAAAGGAGTATTCTTAAATTGCAGATTCTCTTTCTTCACTTCTAATTTATAGTTGCAGTACTTACCGTGGGCTAACACATATGGAAGTATGCGCTTCACAGATGTGACTTGGTTGGTCTCTGTCTTTTGGCTAGCTCATATATAATTATCTTGACACCTTTATGAATAACTGACCCAGTCATCTGTGGATAGGGTCACAGAGTTGGTTTCATCTCCAAAAAAGTACAAGATGGGACAATATGAATTTTCATCTTTTGGGTTAGTGGCAATTTGGGTTGTTACCACAGTATCATGGAGGAGCCGTTAAGTGGACAAAGAGGAGCTATAATTTGTTATACAATATAAAGATCATAGACATAGTACAATGTTTAAGGATTGACTGATTCAACAAATGTTTGCTTTACAAATTAAAAGATTTTACTTCACCAAACACTCTCTAAACACTGATCTTCAAATACATGTATAAACTAAAAAGAATTCTATTTATTTGCAAATACATATATAAACTAAAAAGAATTCTATTTATTTCCTACTGGTGATACCTTAATTTGCCAATATTAATCTTTTTCAAGAGCTTTGCCTTATGCTTGAAAAAGAGAGTAAAAAAAAATCCATATTTACATCTGGATATAGACCATTCAAGTTTCCCACAGAGGGAGCAGAGATAGAGATTCTTAATAGATCATTCTTAATTGACATTATTCTTAAATAGGTGTTTTCATTTTTTTAGGGCAAAAGTAAAATGTTTTGAATGTACATTATTTATATTTTAAACTAGCAAATTATTTAAAGTGGACAGTTGGGAGTTGTAAAATAACATGTAAATTTAAAAGTATACTGAATCAGCTTGTAGAAAGAAAAATGGCAATAAGCATTCTAAATATCAAGATAAATGTTGATTTGCTTAATCTAAAAATAATATTTTTAAGGAGATATAAGAAAGAAAATGGTAATTTTAAAACCAATAATATGATAAAGACTAAATATGTTCTGGGTGTATCACACGCAAAAATATCCAGCCCTCGAGGTCAAAACTACTTTTATAATGACATTGTACATATTCTTTCTGTTGTTATAACCTTGTTTTTTATGTATAATATTATTGATTTGTGTTCTCGTCCTTTATTACTTGTAAATGTTTTGATGAATGTGTAAATTTTGTTCATCTTTTTAAAGAACACATTTTTGTGTTTGTTAAGTTTCTCTATTGTTTATCTGCTTTTTAAAAAATTGATTTCTGTTCTTGCAATTATTTCCTTCCTATCACTTACGTGGGCACATTTTGTTTCTTTTTAGTAGCTTCTTAATGTAGATCCTTAAATCACTGGCTTTAGAAGATTCAAGATGGTATTTAAACTTTCCCTTCATGATTTGCTATCTTTGCCTCTATTTGATGAATTCTGAAGTGTGAGTTTTTTTGACATTTACTTTAAAAAACTGCCAATATCACTCTTTACTCCATCTTTGACTTGTGAATTGTTTAAATATGTGTTGTCTAATTTCTAAATATTTGGATTTTCCTAGATGTTTTATTGCTGATCTAATTGAATTTTTTTTTTTTATGGTTAGAAAACATAGTCACAGGTTTTCAATCCTTTTAGATTTATGAAGATCTATTTTATGAGCAAACATGCAGTCTATCTTAGTGAATGTGTAATTCTGTTGTCTCAGACAAATCAGCTATGATAGCTCATCACAATTAGGTCTGCCTTATAAGCAATGATAAAGGAATTCTTCAAGTCAAAACTAAAGGATGCTAACTAACAACATAAATGCATTTGAAAGAAGGAAACTCCCTATAATGGTAAAACTATATTCAAATTCAAATATTCTAATACTGTAATGATGGTGTATGAATAACTTTTAACTCTATTATTAAAGTAAAAAGATAAACGTATTCAAAAGAACAAGCTATAATAATTTGGCAATGGATACTTAACATGTAAAAGGTAAATTGTGCCATCAATAACATAAAATGTTGGTGGAGGAGAAGTTAAAATGTAGAGTTTTCATATGCAGTAAAAGTTAGATTGTCATCAACTTAAAATAGAATATCATAACTAAGAGATATTTTATGTAAGCCTCACTAAGAGATATTTTATGTAAACATACAAAGGCAAAGCCTGTACCACATACAAAAAAGATAAAGGAATTAAAGCACACCATTACAAAACAAAATAATAACATTAAAGAAGAAGACAAGAAAGAAAAAATAAAACAAGGATTAAATTACAAAACAGTCAGAAAACAACAAAATGGCAATAGTAAGTTTTTACCTATTAATAATTACCTTAAACATAAATGGATTACATATTTTATCATTATAACATTATAACAGTATAAACAAAACATTTGACAATGACTAGTTCTATATATGTTCATGATAAAAATTCTAAACAAAATTGGTATCAAAGAAACTTACCTCAATACAATAAGGACCATTCATAAAAAGCTCACAACTAATATAACAATCCATGGGGAAACACTGAAAACTTTAACTCTATAATCAGATACAACACAATTGCCTACTCTTGCCACTTCTGTGTAATATTGTACTGAAATTCCTAGTCAGAGCAATTAGATATGAGAAGTAAATTGAAAGGAAAAAGTAAAATTATCCTTTTTTTTGCAGATGACATGATTCTACTTGTAGAAAACCTGTAAGGCCCCAAGATACAAATCAAGAGAATGATATTCCATATTTATGAATTGGAAGAATTAATATTGAAAAAGGCCATACTACCAAAAGTGAATTATACATTCAATAAAATCCCTACCAAAATTTCAAAGACATCTTTTACCAAATTAGGAAAAAAAACTCTATATGCATATGAAATGACAAAAAAAAAAAAAAACAGACAAAGCAATCTTAAGAAATAAAAAGAATGTTAAAGGAATTAACTTCCTGATTTCAAATTATATTACAAACCTATTGTATTCAAAATAGTATGGTACTGGCTTAAAAACAGTCACATAGACCAGTGGAACAGAATGAAGAGCCAAGAAATAAACTCATACACAAAAAGTCCACTAATTTTTGAGAGGGGCACAAGGAATACACATTGGGGTGATTAGTCTGTATAACAAATGGTGTTGGAAAAACTGGATACCCACATGAAAAACAATGAAGTGGGACCTTTATCTTATACCATATACAGAAAACAGCTTCAATACTTAAATTTAAGACCTGAGACCATTATTCTCCTAGGAGAAAACACAGGAAATATTTTCTTGCCCTTGGTCCTGGTGATAATTTTTTATATGACAACAAAAGCACAGAAAACAAAAGCAAAAATACACAAATGGGATTACATTAAACTAAAAAGCTTCTGCAAAGCAAACAAAAAAATAAATAAACAAGACAACCTATAGATTAGGAGAAAATGTTTGAAAACTATACATCTGATAATGATTTAATATACAAAAGATCCAAACTATGTAAGAAACTTGCTATGATTTGAAAGTGTTTCCCCAAAATTTACTTGTTGGAAACTTGGTTGCCGTTATGGTGGTGTTAACAAGCAAGGCCTTTAAGAGTGATCAGGCCATGAGGGTTCCTCCCTCATTAAGAGATTAATGCCATAATCTCAGGAGTGGGTGAGTTATGGCAGGAATGGATTCCTGATAGAAAGGAGGAGTTCAGCTCATTTCCCTCTGTGCCTTGAATGCTTGTGTGCCCTTCTGCCCCTTCTCAATGGGCTACGTAACACAGCAAGAAGGTCTTCACCAGATGTCAGCTCAGCACCATGCTCTTGGACTTTTCAGCCTCCAGAACTATGAAAAATACATTTCTTTATAAATTACCCAGTTTGTAATATTCTACTGTAGTAACAAAAAATGGACTAAGAAAGAACTCATACATTCAGTAGCAAAACATACACATAAACAAATTTTAAAATGGGCAAAGGAGCTGTCTTATTCTCTTTGTGATGCTACAACAAAATATCACCCTGAGTAATTAATAATCAGCAAAACTATTTCCTCATGGTTCTGAAGGCTGAGAAGCCTAAGACCAAAACACTGGCTGGTGAGGGCCTAGTTTCTCTGTTTCCAAGACGGTGCCTTGTTTCTGCATCCTCTGGAGAGGAAGAATGGTGTACTCTCATGTAGTACAAAAAACAGAAGGGCAATAAGGGCCTGAGTTATTATCTGTATCCCTTTTACAACACACTAATTTATGTGTGAGACTGGAGGCCTCATGACATAAGTCACTTCCCAAAAGACACCACCTCCCCATACCACCACAATTGGGATTAGGCTTTGATATATTAATTTGAGAGGGAACATATTCAAGCCACAACATTCTGCCTTCCAAATTTATGTCCTCCTCATAGGAAAAATACATTCATTTCATCCAAATAGTCTCAAAAGTCTTAATTCATTCCAGCATCAACTCCAAATTCTAAAGTCCAGAGTTTCACCTAAATATCATCTCCACCAGATACAGGTGAGAATGAAGGCATGATTCTTCTTGAAGCAAATTCCCCTTTAGCCATGAGCATTTGAAATGCAACAATTATGTTTTTCCAAAACACAAAGGTGGGACAGACATAGAATCGATATTCCTATTCCCAAAGGAAGAAAGGGGCAAGAAGACAGTGGTAACAGGTCCCAAATGAATCCAAAGCCCAACATGGCAAACAACATTACATCTCAATTATTGAGAATAATCTTTGATTCCATGTCCTGCTTTCACACACGGGCATGGTGGCTGGATCTCCAGAGCTCAAGGGGATCCTGCCTTCATGGCTTTGAGGGGCAAAGCCCACACCAGAGCTCTCACGGCTGAAGTCTAGTGCCTGCCAGTCTCCCAGGCTGGAGTTCCATGTTGGTGGCTATAGAGTTCTGAGGGCTTATGGGTGAAGCTGTCCTCGTGGCTTCACTAGGCATTGCCGTAGTGGGGACTCTCTGCAGCAGCCATGTTCCTGTGACACTTCTATGCCTGGGTCCCAAGACTCTCTGAGACATCATTTGAAATCTACCTGGAGGTAGTCATGCTTCCACAGCTCTTGCACTCTGCTAATATGCAGTTATCACCTTGTGGAGGCTGCCAAGGTTTACTACTTCTAGTGCCCTTGGGAAGGGCAAGCTGTGCCTGGGCTGACCTGAGCCACAGCTGGGGTGTCAAAGAAGTGCTGCAACAGGCTTCGGGGAACAGAGACTTGAGGTGGCCCTGAGAAGTGATCCCTGCAGTCGCAAGTGTGCCTTAGTCCCATTCTTTGAAACTGTTTTGTCCCGAAGGCCTTGGCATTCTGAGCTGATGGAAGTGGCAGCCTCAGTGATTTCAAAAATGTCTTTGAGGTCATCCTTTCATCTTGATGCATAGCATCTGGCTTCCTTCCATCCATACTAATCTCCTTATTAAACTCTACTTGGCCACACCTTTTGTATTCTCTTCCAAACATGACTTGATTCTTACCATGTCTAAGCTGTGAATTTTCCAGTTCTTTACGTTGTGCTTCCTTTTTAGCTATAAATTCCATCTTCATTTCATTTCTCTGCTTTTGCAGTTTATGCTAAAGCTTATTTGTAGGTTTAAACTATTTCTATTTTCAAAGTTTCTTTTTATGAAAACAGTGTTGCTTTCATAGAAAAAAGATAATTCCTCCCTTTTATCATCTCATTCTGGGAAATAAAAATGGCAAGTGCCATTTTGAGTCAAAAAATTGTAAATGATTATATGTAATATATTTAAGAGCATGAATGTCAATACAGTATGAAATAAATGAAGATAAAATTTCTCTGAATGAGAAAAGAAGTAAATGTGTGGTGTGACAGCATTAAACTTAAATCAATTACATGTCAATTTACTCAACACAAGGGATATAACAGAGAAATAAAGGCAGAATTAATCAGAAAATTGCTGCAAACTTGCAGGATAATCTTCAGAGGATTACTAAAATAGAATCATATCCTGTATTTATTGATGCCAGATTCTCTCCCCATCT
Source organism: Plecturocebus donacophilus (assembly GCA_004027715.1). NCBI lineage: Eukaryota > Metazoa > Chordata > Mammalia > Primates > Pitheciidae > Plecturocebus > Plecturocebus donacophilus. The sequence goes on along the minus strand of PVKP010023239.1, from coordinate 23,701 downwards.
TCATCCTGGGAATGAACATGAATAATTCAATCAATACTAAGCATTACTGCTGTGTGTTTTAAAATATTTTGCTGGCACACAATGTTTAACAACAGGATCCACATCGAGGATGCCAGACCTATTGCCATCAGCAAGAAGATAAAAAATTTTTAAAGAAATCTAATCATTAATATGTATGTGGCTATGGGAGTTATCACCTAAAAATTAGTAAATTAATAGATAATTGTATGCTTTTTGCCTTCCCTTAGCAATAAATTATTAAGCATAAGAATGCATGTAATTTGGGTAAAATTACTTTCTAGTTTAAGAAGTTGGATGAGAGTACCTGATAGAGCTGCAGCAACAACAAAATTTAATCTTTTAAAAGTTTCGTTTAACAGAAACCTTTTTTATTGTTTAAATCTAGCAGATTACTTAGGCAGATGTGTTTCTTCAATTTTGAGAACAGATAGCAGGTACTCAAAAATAATAGATATGAGTAGTTTTAAATAGCAAACGTGAAAGTTGATTCCCAACCTTACTTTCTGCCAAACAACTGGGCAGCCATAAGGCATACCAACCTAATCAGTGGCAATTAATTGCCATGTGTATTCGAGTTGGTACTGAACCCAGTATAGGTTCAGAAGCTTATACCACTCACTGACTGATCGCACACAACTTACAGATTGCTACAAACATATCACCTTTCAAAATGTAGGTGATAATACCTTCCATATCTCATTCTAGAAAGGAAATGCGTACTTTTCAAAAAATGTGTGGTATGGGAATACCAATTCTGCCTATTACGATGTAAGCTTCTAATATCCATCCCTCTTACTGATTACAATTCTAAAATTTGGATAAATTACAAAGAAAACAAACAACAACAACAAGCACTGAGAACCCTGAAAAGTAACCGGAAGCCTGTGAGTCGTGGAGATAACCATCTTCACAAGCTGGAGCAGCCAGTCCCAGGGGCACGGGCTGTTTTCATTTTTGCTTCTTCCTGTCTCATAGCTGTGTCATATGGGAGGGGCAGGGAAGTGCTGGGTAGAGACGGGCATGTCCCTGGCTGGGGACCTATGCCCATTGACCTAGGTGAGGAGAGGCATTTCTGTTCTTGTGCCCAAATGTTCCATTTTGCAGAACCACCCTGGCCCTCCACAGCCCCATCCTGTGCCTATAAAACCCTGCAACCCTAGCAGGCAGAAACACAAGTGGCTGGATGTTGAGAGGGGCACCGCGGTGGGAGACTACACCAACGCACCAGCCGACGCCAGCAGGCCATCCACCTGCTGAATGGTGCTGAGTTTGGCTGGGGCCGTTCCACCAGAGGAGAACCCAGCCGCTGAGAGGCCCATTCCAGGAGAAAACTACCTTCCAACTCCATTTGCCTTCTTCCCTCCTGTCCATCTCACTGAGAGCTACCAACCCTCAATAAAAAACCTTGCACACATTCTCCAAGCCCATGTGTGATCTGATTTTTCCAGTACACTAAGGCAAGGACCCAGGATACAGAAAGCCCTCTGTCCTTGTGATCAGGCAGCAGGTCTCACTGAGCTGGTGAATGCAAGCCTCCTGAAGACGGCAAAACTGAAAGCCACACTGGAACACATGCCTGCTGGCCTCAGGAGCTGCGAACAGTCACCCCTAGACACTGCAGTCAGGTCGGAGCCCACACTCTCCATGTCCAGCTCATCTGCCTGCTCCCTGAGGGGTTTTGAGCACCAGGGCACCTAAGAAGCTAGCCATGCCCCCCATCACATGCCCTGAGAGGGGAACAAGGAAACTTTTCCTGTTTCATTTGCACTATAGATGGATACCAGTTAAACAGTGGCTTAATATTTGCAGTTAAAACTATGACATATAGTTTGAATCTGTGCAAAAGAACAATGGGAAAGAGACAGGATAGGCCTGAGCACTGTGCGTGAAAGAAATCCTACAGATGGGAGAGACCGAAAAGACAAATTCAACATTTCTGTGTAGAATGTCATAAAAGTCCCAGCCTACTGTGTAAATCACACAGTCGTTGCGCAAACTCAAGTCGTATAGCATGGGCTTTGAGAGCCGAACTGCCATTTGAACCATCTGCAAAATCTCATCCTAACGTCTGAACCTCACACATAAGACAGGATCAAATCAACACGGCCAAGTCTTTGGGGACAGAACTGAGATTTGAACCAACACACAGAGCTTAACCTATTCACAAACTGTGAAATACGTGAGCTAAGGATTCATTTATTAATAATTTCTTTGCTTTCTTGAATATTTAGGTAATTTCAAAGAGTATAACAACCCACTTCTATTTGTCTTTTTCTGTTCAATTCCTACTTAAGAAAGAAAAGTACAGTTGAAAATGTATTAAAAATACAATTTATATGAGAAAAAATAGTTTACTATCAATAACAAAGAAATCAGCATTTCACAGTGGAATTTATCAGTATGTAAAATTTCATTTTATTTTTATGTTGATTTTCTGCTTTTCAAAACTTATGTTTAGGATTCTTTATTTGCACATTTAACAGACAGCATACATTTATGCACAATATGAAACAAAATTGCTCCAGTAACCTACAAGTTCATTAAATTCACTTTTTGCTTTACTCATTCGTTACAATTTTGAGAATTGAGATTGGCCAACTCCCAAAAGACAGGCTAGGCCAGAGCACTGTGTGTGAAAGAAAATCTTGAAAGACAAATCCAGCATTTCTGTGTAGAAACCCATAAAATTGTGTGTGGGTGTGCATGTGTTTGTGCTCGTGTGCATATGTGTGTGTGCGTGCATGTGCATGTGCACATGTGTGTGTCTGTGTGCTTTTTCTCCTGACATGAACCTTGTGGTTATGTTGGGTACTTGTCAGGAAGAACATTCAAATATGAATGGAAAAATATCCAGAAAAAATAGGGAGAATATGAAGATGTTCAACTGATTAATATCATTCTATCTTCAAAAAATATAATCTATATAGCATAGTTACAAAATATTAGTCAATTAATAACTTGTTTTAAAATCCTAAAAATTATCAAAATATATTTTGAAAAGAAGTAAATGAGAATTTAAAAACACACAAAATACAATTAACCTAGATATCAATTCCACTTAGGGCGACAATTTTGTTTTCAAATTGTGTTATCACCAATACTGATGACAGTTCCTGGTTCAGAATTGGTCCATGGCAATACTGAAAGGTGAAATCTTTAGGAAGTGACAGGATCAGAAAGGCTTTGCCCTCATGAATTGACTAATCCATTTATAGATTAATGGATTAATGAGTTAATAGATTAATGGGCAATCATGGGAGTGGAACTGGAGACTGAAGAAAATTTTAGTCGCACCCAAAAGAAAACTCTCCTTTAAGGCTGCTAGTGCATAGTCTAACCTGTTAAAGGAGCTGAATCTGGACTTCCTTGTGCTTACGCTGTGATTTACTTTATCAGTGGCTCCAAATGCATTCAGAGATAATGCATGAGAGCTTTCAGCAAGCTTCAATAACTGAGTGTCTCAGGAGGTGATCTCAGCTTTACCTGCTGTGTCCTCAGGCTTCAGCAGGCCCAGAGAACCTACGCTTCAAGTGTGTATGTAGGAGTCTCCGTCTGTCCTCCTGACCCCCATTATTCTTGTACTCAGACCTCGAGAGCCTGAAGGACCTTTCTCCGTTCTCCAGTTCCACTTCAGCCCTGGGCAGTTCTGCATGCCTGCACCTTAGGTTAGATCGCTGTCACCTCCTCTGCTCCTTGCCCAGCCACCAGCAGTCGCTCTCACTACACAGTGGAATCTCAGACTACCTAAAGGATTTTTCTCATTTTTGTCTGCCCTCAGGGTCCAGCAGACACTTCTGTGCCTCTAACTCAGGAATTTTTCTCAGCACTCCTGCCCCAGCCCAGCTGTAGTAGCCTCAGAAGTTTTCTCTCTCTACAGCCCTGCTCTCAGCTGGCCCAGCGTGGCTGCATCCCAGCAAAGGCCACCGTGAGTTCTTCTGCTCTTACGCCAGTCTAGGTGGCTGCTGCCATAAGGGCTGGACTACCCAGGCCAGGAGAGCTTCTTGCCCTGACCCCAGAATTCCACCTGGGCATTGATGGTCCCAGGGAAAGGGCTGGTGGTTGGGTACAGACTCTATGGCCAGTATTCCCTAGAGATTCAAAATCATTTTTTTCTTTCCCTCATCAATGGAGGCTTTTTTCTCCTCCCTGTGCTCTATCACTGTTAAAAGCAGCTTTGGGTCTCTTAACTCCTAGAAAGGCATCTCACTTACTGAGTTTTGTTTATTTATGCTTTTTCATGGCCTCAGCTCTCAGAGGATTGTTAAGAATCTCTGATTTTGTAAGTTACTTTACTTCTCTGATTGACAGTAACAGTGATGTTCTCTTATATTCTCTTCTTCTTCCTTAGCGGAAGTGGAAGCTTTCAAAGTGTAAAAAAATTAAAAATACCTAAAATTTTTAAGATATTTTAACCAAACATAGTAGGTCTATTGAAGGAAAGAAAAGCATTTCTTTACCACCAAAATTAAGCAGTCTTTGCTGCATAATTTTTTAAATGTGAATTTGTTGATTTTTAATTATCAGAGAGATCTAAGCTTGCATATGCTGAAATAAGCCTTATGACTATCAGTTTCCAGATTCTGCTCATTACTATGAAACCAAATTTGTAAAACCTCTGCCCTAAAGATACTTTTATGTTACCTTTTAATTAACACTATATGCATGAAAATATTTCACAATCTTCTTGAGAAATTCCAAGTAATACTTAACAACAATTCTGGAAACGTATTACAGCTTATCAAAAATACTTGTGACTTTTTATTTTTATTTTTATAAGCTGCTTCAAAAATCACAGCTAAAAGCACTCAGAAGGAAAATTTTAATTAGAACACTGATGTTCAGTCCCAGTGATTATACATACAAAACTACAATTTTAAACATTAAGGTTAGACATGAGAAAGAGAATATTTAAATATATTTCATTTTGACATTTATATTTCAGAAGTTTGAATTATCTAACGTTTGTTAAGGATTCTTTCTGTTGGCCACTGGTTGAAGATACAAAGTCCAAGCCTCAGGCAGAACTTTCAATATGCCAGGCATGATTCTAATCACTTTACTTAGCTTAGAATAATTTCCAATTTTAGCCTACAAAACAATTCAGTGAGGTAGGTACTGTTATCATTGTACATATGTGGAAATTGAAAATAAAAATTTAATCAATGGCCAAGTTCACATAACTAGTAAAAAATTTACTCAGTTGCTTTGGCTACAGAGTCTGTGTTTTCAATTAGTCTTGGCTGTCTCAAGCATAGGTAGCAAAATTACAGAGCAAAACTAAATCTTTAAGTTATGAATTAAAACAATGAAATTTTACAAGATTTTGATCATGTGTTTTAAATGGTAGCTTTGCTGCTAGATATTTAAATGTATATATGAAACCATATTGATTTTCTTTAAATGTATCTCATATATAATATTCACAATTTCTATCATAAAGAGATTTTTCTATTTTGTTCTGTTTTAAATTTAATTTACCTGAAATCAAAAAATTTTAATTTGGTTATCCACCAGGTTTTATTTATGGTCCACTTAAACACATAAACAGACAACAAACTGTGACTGTAAAACCAAACACGTATCTAAAGTAACGTATTTTTATTATAATTTTTGAAGCAGAATTGGAAATTTTCTTATAGTCCTACTCAGATGTGTAAGGAAGTGGTATTTCAGTTTTGTGACTTAATTATCCCACTGTGTACATTTATTAATCATATCTCAGCTTCTTCCCGCTTTCACATATATTCTCATTAAAGTTACACAAAAATAATGTAAAAGGATAGGAATCATATTCCACTCTTTTGTACGATTTCCATATCATGGGGGCAATTTGTTGAACTCTGCTGTGGGTGTTCTATTTTCAAGGAGCGGGCCAGCTGGTGTCCCCTGAGGTGTGGTTAGCATACTTCTATCTCTGGGAATTTCATAGGTTTCTGCTCCTAAAGCATGTAGCTGCAAAACTCGGTCTGTTTTGGTTAGTCTGCTTTGGTCTCAGCACTTCTAGGATCCTCTGAGGTTTGACTGTGACTTTCTAGGCTAGACAGTCTTCCTTGAAGTATTTGATTGCAAGGCCACTGTGTGCCCTCTTTGGCAACATTGTAAAAGCTCTTTAGCCAGATTCTCAGTAGCATTCAATATAGTCTCTCCTTTGCAGCTTCACAATAAATTAGCAGAAACTTTTTAGTCCCTTCAATATCACATGGAAGTGATTAAGTTTCATCTGAATGATCATCTCCCACCACTGTGGATACATTCAGTGTCTCCACACATTGTGTTTTGCTAAATTACTCCTTGTACAATCATCTCCACCCAGGGTTCAAAAGAGCAAGTGGGCCTGGTGCTGTGGATCACACCTGTAATCCGAGCACTCCGGGAGGCCGTGGCGGGCGGATAGTTAAGGTTAAGAGTTCAAAACCAGCCAGGCCAATATGGTGAAACCCCATCTCTACTAAAAATACAAAAGAAATTAACCGGGTGTGGTGGCAGATGCTTGTAATTCCAGCTACTAGGCAGGCTGAGGCAGGAGAATGGCTTGAACCCGGGAGGCCAAGGTTGCAGTGAGCCAAGATGGCACCATGGCCCTTTCCTTCGGCATCTGGTTTTCCCTTTGATGTGTCTAACAGTTCTAGCCATAGAGGATGCTAACACAGAAAGACAGGTAATTACTGACATGGGTTACCTCCTGCTTATCCTATCTCCAGTTCCTTTCTTCTTCCTATAGTCTTCCTAAGACTGATTCAGGTATCTCCCTCCTTTTCCAGAAGAGATTTTCCATCCATTATATCTGATTCATAATCAGAATCTTTTTCAAGATTATAATGAAATTAAATGTACCTTAGGTCATGGGTTTATATTTTTTAGGGGTAAAAAAAGATGTGAATAGTTTTACCAAAATCAAACTTTCCACACTATGTCTTTGCAGATTCCAAATCCCTGAATACTAAATTTTGCAATTTCAAACTATCCAATAACCATCCAGATTCCTTAGAGACATATAGATGCCTTTGAAAGTAAAGAAATTATGGGTCCCCTATGATAAAAGGCAAAACAATAATTTTAAAACTTCAATACATTTTTGACTCTTTTACAAAACGTATCATATCTTTGTTGAAAAAGTAACTTTTCTACATTATAGTCCCAGCATTTTCTAAGATTCAAAAGTAACAGGAATGTATGAGCAACTTCAGTGATAATGTCTCTAGTGAGCCTTCTTCAACAGTGAAATAAGCCATACCTGCCATCATCATTACAGATCAAGAGAAGTAGTGTATTTTGTCAATGTTATAAGAGAATAAAACTTTTTACCAAAAATATTTTCTAATAAAACAAATTAACTTTGCTTCAATTAGTAATAAAGTTGAAATTCCTGACAATAATCAATATACACTAAAATGACTTTACCTTGATCTAGAGAATGTACTGAAATTCTATGTATAGTGAACCAAAGATATAATTTTTAAGTGAGTTTACCTTCCATACTCATCCGTTGAAGGAGGTTTAGTCTCCTCATGGATGGTGCCAAGAGTTACAGGTCTAGCCTATGCTTGTTAGTTAAGTCTTTACGGGATTGGTGAGGTTACCAGGTTAACAGGAGTTCAAGAAAGAGGTAAAACTATTTAACAATGTAATAAGTGAAATAAATTGTTTGAGAGACCATTACTAAGGAAGAACTAGAAGGACAGCAAGGGGCTGTGTACAATATGGCATCTCTCATGACGTATTAAATGTCTAAGTTACTAAACACAAATATTTTTTGGTGAATTTACTTAAAAAACTAACATAAAAGTTTAGAGGGAAAAAACACAAAATTTCTCATGTTCTTTTCTCAAAACCCTCAAAATCCACAAATATTCATTATTCAAAAACAAACAAACAAACAAAACAAATGAACAAACAGGAGGCTTACACCTGTAATCCCAGCACTTTGAGAGGTAGGACGATTGCTTGAGCCCAGGAGTTGGAGACAAGAATGGGCAACAAAGTGAAACCCTGTCTCAACAAAACATTGTAAAAAGTGAGCTCGGCATGATGAGGCATGCCTGTAGTCCCAGCTACTCAGGAGGCTAAGGGGGAAGGATTGCTTGGGCCTGGGAGGTCGAGGCTCCAGTGAGCTGATTGTGTTGCTGCACTCCATCCTAGGAAACAGTGAGACTCTGTCTCAAAAAATATTAAAATAAAAAAAAAAGAAAGTCTTTTCAAACATTTATACATACACCCAAAGAGCTTTCTATTTTTGTTGAATATTGCTTTTTTATATAAAAAGACAATGCTTTATTGTTCTGCAAATTGTTAACATATTTTTATATTCATCTTAAAACTTATAAATTTAATACATTTTTCTTAATACTGCATCATATGCCAATTATTATACTATAGTTTAAGTATTCCTGTATCAGGAAGTATTTACATTTATATCAAGTGTGGATGACTTAGAGATTATAAAATCTATCCTAGACCATTTAATCAGAAAGGGAAGTAATTCATTTCATGGAATTATATCCTTAGAATTTGAGTGGTAGTATACCAGAGAAATAGACTTTGTGTTAACTGCCCAAAATTTTGGTTCCATAACCATAGTATAGAGGGTCTACAAATGCTGACAAAATCAAATTAGGGATAGAGAGTCAGATACATTCCAACAGGTTTTAAATATTGAAAAAAAAAAACCTCTCATAGCTGATATTAAACCTTACATTATTTTCTCCAATGCAATCTAAATGTTATTCAGAGTATACAAAATATTTGGACATAGGAAAACATAATTATTTCAGCACCTATTTAAGCCATGTATAAAAAGCTCATAAATGGGTCATCTTAAGACTTTCAAAATGTTTCAAGATTATTTTTCTAATTAGGGCTAAAATAAGATAGCTCTCTACTTACTAATCTATTTGTTCTGTGTTAAATTCCTTGTAGTTTTAACCAAATACATCGTCATTTTCTGAAAAAGTTTTGAACATATCAGACAACTTCTGAAAGAATGTTATTCTTATCACACTACAATTAAAAGTAAACTTAGAAAGATACATCTAATGCAAGTTAAACTATTACTTACACTATCTTAAATTTTTACTAATAATCCCGACCTTTTTTTACTGCACATTTGAGAAATATAATGTATCAATTACCCACTTCTATTATTTCAAGGAAATGTAATTAAATTGGGTATTAACTCTTCCTGCTACAATTGATTGATTTCTAATTAACACACTTGTACCAAAAAGAATCAAAGAACCACTGCGGCTGAGTTCATCTTCTTATTAAGAGGATTATTTGCTTCAAACTGAGTCAAGACTTGTGTTCTTTAATCTCCAAAGGGGAAAAAAATATGCTACCAAAATGATTTAGCATGAAGGATCCAACTTGCAATTTAAAAATGAATACATGGGGCCACTCATGAACCAAACAGAAAAGTATTACCATGAACTCTCAGGAAGGGAAGAGTGGTGAGGGTTCTTACTTGTATTTTCTATTAAAAATCAGTAGGAAATAGTGGTGTTATATACCTCCTTTTGTTGACATGGGGTAAAACCAAAAGAGATCTCTAAAATGCTTGCAATAGCCTGTGTAGAAAAATTATTTTTCACATTCAGTATACTATAAATAAGACACACAAGGTATTCTGAATATTAATCAATTTAACTGAGATTAAAGGATTTAATGAAGGGATAAAAAACATAATTTCTGAAGTTATCAGTCTACAATACAATTAATAATATATGAGTAACTAAGTGAACTTTACATTCCAATTTCAAGATGATGTGGAAAAATACTTTTTTATAAATATAATGAAAGAAATTAAGTTGTTAATCACATATGGAGACCCACATTAAATATACACATGTGTCTGGGTGTATGCACAATTCATATGCCAAAATTTATTAATGGCAAGCTTATGTTCAGACTCTGAGATTTCAGTGTTAGACCAGGCTTGAATTCATTGGTCACCAAGAACTTACCATTTCAAATCAGACTAGTTAAATCTAAATGTCTTCCCATTCCTCTACAAGTATTTCCACCTTTCACATTAGGTAGTAAAAAACATGATTGCATTTTAGTAATTGAAGGCAGCTTTGAAGAGTGGAAATATTTAGAGTAAATTTCAACTTTATTACCTAACAGTCGTATATGCTTGTTTCCATTACCTAATGTATCTGAACGTTAGTCTTTTCATCTACAATGAGGGTAAATAACACTGTACTTTAATATAGTTCATGCTAAAAGAAACTAAAAACTTATTGAGTGCCAACTATGTGTATAGCACTGTGCCTTGCAGGCATTCAACAGAATCATCAAAACTATTCTTTAAAAGTATCAACAGCCCCACTTTGCTGGTGAAACTTGCCCAAAGTCACACAGTTAGGAAGCAGCAAAGATCTCTATCTGAGATTTTTTTCCCCTCAAAATCCAATTCTCTAAAACACTAGCAAAGTAAGAAAAACATGAAATTTTCTTAATTTACTAAAAGTGTTTGACAATATTAGTTATTATCATGCTATTTTCTTTCGCCTTAACAAATTGTACTAGTGTTCCTTCTTTTTTCTCTCTCTCTTTTGAGACAGAGTCTTGCTCTGTTGCCCAGGCTGGAGTGTAGTAGTGCAATCTCGGCTCACTGCAACCTCCGCTTCCTGAGTTCAAATGATTCTCATGCCTCAGCCTCCCAAGTAGCTGGGACTACAGGTGCCTGTCACCACACCCCACCAATTTTTATATTTTTAGTAGAGACACTGTTTCACCATGTTGGCCAGGCTGGCTCAAACTCCTGGCCTCAAGTGATCTACCCACCTTGGCCTCCCAAAGTGCTGGGATTACAGGCATGAGCCACTACCTCCAGCCTGGTATTCCTTCTTTTAAAAGCAATGGCAAGTTGTTGTAGCAAAGGATCTTATGGTAGGGAAAAAAAAAATGATTCTGCTAAACTTGTAAGGGTCTAAAGCTGCCTCACTCTGAAGGAGTGACTATATTTGATTATTGATTATGTGACTTTCAATTAGCCTTACCATTCTTTGTCATCACTTTTTAGAACTTATTTTTAAATTAGGAAAACTCAGTTTCTTTAACCTGTGTTGGTACAAAATATAATCTCATATAGATTGTACTACATCAAAAATATATATTTTCAAGGTCTATTATCCATTTTCAAAGTGGCCTAACATATTTCTAAATGTTTTATGTTGTCTTGTTTTTTCAAATCTTATTCTACAGATCACAAAAACAATCGGAAAACAATATTCAAAATGCGAGTTGTGAGAAATCCAATTGTAAAAGCAATTCGTTTATGTTTATTCTATCAGTAGGATTTAGGAATATCACATGCATATGGCTTGATATGGTGAAATTCTCATTATGGGTTTTTTTTTTTTTGAGTAAAAAGCATCTCTTTAGGCAAATGTTTAGGCACAATGTGCTTATAACAGCCATGAGAGTTGGGCACATCCAAGATTCAGAGGAAGTTGTGATTTAAGACAGAAACACTCAGGCCAGTATGACTGAAAATTTAGAAGCAATCTAATAAGCTAAGGTTCAGTTGTATATTCAGGTATATATACAAAAGCACGTTTATTTCATTAGGGATTTTTGTCTTTTTCCCATTGTTATAGTCCAAGTATCTATACAATATAGATACTCAATAAATATTTAATATTAATGAAGTAAATTAAACAAACTAATATATTGAGAAACACCTATTGAGTACCTACTGTAGGAAATGATTACAGATATGAAGGAAACACAACAGGTATCTAATTAGGAGTAGGACAGAAATAGGATTCTGCAATATCTGGAGAAGGTGTCATTACGCACGGCTGGTGGAATTCATTACCACAGCTGGTAACGAAACTTAGTACAGCTTGTTTTCTAGAATCTGCAATCTTCTCTGACTTCAAGAGTCTAGAATTTCATTCTCCTGGAAAAAATCATAAAGGAATCTAGGAAGAAAGACATAGGCTAAGATATCTCTGTGACAAAAGAGAAATCTCACACAAGCCTCCCAACCCACACCTGTCTCCTTAAAGTACAGAAATTTTGAAATGTGTCTCGGCAGTAGTTAATAATCAAAGGTTCCATTTCAGGGAACAGGAAAAAAAAGAATAGTTTCTTGTTATTTGACACTGATTTTGATCCCAGAGACAGCGAGAAATTTGAGGGACCACAAATCCAACAGAGGTATCCAAGAAATTATTGTGATAACGAATATAAAGTTAAGAAATGAGATAAAAGAAGGATATTTGGATGCAATAAATACTTAGGTAGTGAGGTTTTTAAAGCCATGGAAAATATGCAGAGTACAGGCCAAATATGGAAGCCTGGGGAGTAACAATAAGCAAAAGAACACTGGCTTTCCAGCATTTCTCATTACACTAACACACATGAAAACAATTACCAGATGCCACTAAACACCAAATCAAATGGCTAAAATGAAAAGGCTTTTAATGAAAATAGAGAAAGTATGGAATAACTCCCATGTTATTGTTTGCGTGGTAGTAAGATGATATAACCTTTCTGGAAAACTCTGTGATGGTATGTTTTCAATTTAAATAGAACAACAAGTTCTGGTGCAAGTTGACTAGACACCGCTAGTGAGCACCACTCTCATGGATAGGAATCCAAATCGTGAGTAAATATTACGACTTCAGGTAGATCATCTAAGAGAGGACATTGGAATTTAACAGAGAAGTGATGGGAATCACAGAAAGCAGACGAGAGCAGAGCTGGGCAGCCCGCTGGGCTGGGAGCACTGAGAATCCAAGAGAGGCTTCCTCACATGGGGAAGGGATGAGCAGGTGAGAGATCCCTGGGGCTTCACAAGTCTGCCACAGTCCTCTACAACCCTAGTCCTGGGAGCCCTCCCTCAGTGCCCCTGGACCTCTAAGCTTACACAGGGTTTTGATCCCTGAGCAGCTACATCCCAGAGCCAGCTGCCACCACCACTGCCACTCTCAAGGAAAACATGGGAGAGGAGACACTTTCACACACCCCAAAGACAGATCACGGGGCTGCGGCTGCAAGTAAAGGAGTAGGCAGACAGGGCACCTCCATGGCCCTGCTGCCTCTGCCGTCTCACTGGACAGAGTCCACCTTTCTTGGCATCGAGTCCACAGCACGTCCTGCCCCCACCCACCCCCGCCCTATCTAAGCATTTTGGCTGCAGCTCAGCCTTCTTATGAGAGTTTAGTCCCCAGGGGCCTTCAGTCTATCCTGCGGCTCCCTCCCACTGTAGTCACTGCTTCTGCCGCCATGGCTGCCACTGGGCCACACAGGGACAAAAAGACTGAGCATCTTTGTGTACTCCAATAGCAGAATACACTACTGCTTCTGCAGCAGGGAAGAACAAGTGTCTCAAGGGACTCACAGCTTCAGCTTCCACGGATCCTACCGAGGGGGGCTGCCCTCCCCAGAAGCATAGCCCGAAGCACGGCCACCTTGTCCACACCTGAGCACTTTGGCTGTAGCCCAGTGCCCTTCTGAGAACCCCAGCCCCAGAGGCCTGTGTTCTCTCCTGGGGCTGCCTCTGCCATCACTGCTGCCACCACCATGGCTTCCAGGCCAGGGGAGTGGTGGGAAATAGGGCACCTTCACCAGCCCCATGAGAGATAGCCCCACTGCTCCTGTGGGATAGAGATGCAAGTGAGTCAGGCAGCAAACAGCTGCTCACCTCCACTGCTCCCACTAGGGGGATCTGCCTTCCCCACTGACAGGCCCACAGTGCAGTTGCCCTGCTCCTGCATGATCATTTCAACAGAGGCTGGGAGCCCTTCTGAAAGCCCAGCTCCCATGAGCCCGTGACCTGCCCTGGGGGTCCCACTGCCCAGGCATTCTCTGCTGCACAAGCATTCTGCCTATACCCACCCGAAAGCACGGCTGGTGACCTTGGGACCAGTACACCCTCCATACCACAGCCAGCACCTGAACCCTGGGGGCCTGAAGGCAACTCTGCTGCCTGCTCCTGGTCCATACCCTCCTGGACTGGAACACCATTGTCTAGGGGACCATGTAGGGACCTGGGGATTGCGGATTTGTCTGGCCCAGTCCACTATTGCTAACATCTGAGCACTCTCTTAAGGGTCTGTTATCAGGTCAACCCAACCAGCCAACACCACCACAGCTGACACCCACCTGCATGTGTTGAAAGGTGGAGCTCCTCCCCATCTCTACACGAAGCAGCGGTGATCCCACATCAGAGAACAAGCGAGACACAAAGATGTCTGTACTGGGTTGAGTGAAGAGGCTCCACACCAGACACCCCACAGAGAGCCAGAAGGCAGGTGTTTTCTGTGGCTCTCACCTGTACTGCAGACAGATGATGGTGTGTGTCTGAACTGACAGTCATGAGCCCTGGGTCACGAGCCAAGGGTGTGATAGGGAAACAGATTGTGTTCCTGCCTGTCTAGGACATGGGTTGGTGCAGCCCCTCCCCAGCTGTAGAGAGCTTGGTGCATTTCACCAGGAGCTCCCCCAGCCACCCCCATTAGGGCAGAATCCTGCACTGGTCATTGAGGCAGTTATGGGAAAGCCTGGTTGTCCAGCTGTGCTCAACTCTGTCTGTCCGCACCACACAGCTGAACAGGGAACTCAGGGAACTGGGCATTCCACAGACCCGTCTATCACCTGAAATGACAATGAGCACATCCCAGTGAAGAAGGATCCAGTATGTGCTCATCTGCTTTCACCGCAGCTCGCATTAACCAGTACATGCCACCTAGTGGCCTGGAGCTTGAAGAGCTGGCAGATTACTGGGCTATAAGAGCAAAGCCAAAACACCCTAAGCAACATATGCTACAGTCACATCCTCAAGGGAGCAAAAATACCACTGAAATGAAAATAAATTCAAAAATAAGATGTGTCAGTTTCTCCAGATGAGAAGGAACCAGTGTAAGCACTCTGGCACTGTGAAGAAATGGTGTGTTGTAACACCACCAAAGGGTCAGACTAGCTATCTGGCAATGGATTCTAATCATAAGTGACAGACAAAGAATTCAAAACACAGACTGCAGGGAAGCTCAATGAGATCCAAAATAAGATTGCAAACCAATACAAATAAAACAGAAAAACAATTTGATATGAAAAAGTAGATAGCTTTTAAGACAATAATAAATAGAACTTCTGGAAATAAAATTCACTGAAGGACTTTTAAAATACAGCTGAAAGATTTAATAATACTCCAGACTAAATGGAAGAAAGAATTACAGAACTTGAAGACCAGCTTTTGGTATTAGCCCAGACAAAAAAAAAATATGAATTTTAAAAATGAACAAAGGCTTTAAGAAATATAGAATTACATAAAGTGACTTAATCTACAGGTTATAGGTATTCTTGAGGAAGAAGAAGAGAAAGTAAAAAGTTTGGAAAATATATTTGAAGAAATAATTCAGAAAAATTTACCTTATCTTGCTGGAGATGTAGGCATGCAGTTAGAAAAAATTCAGAGAACACCTGGAAGATAATTCACAAGAATAATATTACTAAATCATACAGTTATCAGATTATCCATGGTCAATATGAACAAAAAAATGTTAAAAGCAGCTAGAGAGAAGCACCAAATCGTCTATAAAGGAAATCTCATTAGACAAACAGTGGACTTATCAGCAGAGACCTTATAAGCTAGAAAAGACTAGGGGTCAATTTAAAGCCTTCTTAAAGAAAAAAATTCCAGCCAAGAATTTGATATCCTGTCAAACTAAGCTTCATAAATGAAAGCAAAATAAAGTATTTCCCCCAAAAATGCTAAGAGAATTTGTCACTATTAGAATGGACATGCAAGAAATGTTCAAATGAGTTCCTAAGGTGGAAAGGAAAGCACAATACTCACCATCCTAAAAAAGCACACGTAAGTACAAAGCTCACAAATTCCACAAGGCAATTACACAGTTGAGACCAGAATTCAACTAGCTAACAATATTATGATAGGTACAGAAGCCCATATATCAATATTAACCTTGAATGTGAATTGCCTCAATGCTCAATCTAAGGCATACAGACTGGCAAACAACATTAAAAGACATGATATAATTCTTTGCTGTCTTCAAGAAACCTACCTAATGGGTCTCAAGACTCAGAGTAAATAGGTGGAAAAAGATATACCCTGAAAGCAGAAAACAAAATGAATATGAGTATCTATAACCGCATCAGATAAAAGAGGCCTGAAATCAACAACAGTTAAAAAAAAAACAACAACAAAGAAGGAAATAATATAATTATAAAGGGCTCAATTAAACAAGAAGATATAGCTATCCTAAATACATATGCACCAAACACCAGAACATCGAGATTTGTTAAATAAATCAGACCTAAAAAGAGATAGAGAGCAATAGAATAATTGAAGTAGGGAACTTCATTATGCCAATGACAATGCTAGATAGATCACTGAAGCAGAAAATCAACAAAGAAACTTTGGACGTAAATTGGATTGGACTAAATGATCTGATTAAACATTTACAGAACATTCTAACCAACAATGATGGAATATAGATTTTTCTAATCTGCACATAGAACATTCTCCAAAAGAGACCGTATGCTTTGACATAAAGGAAGTAGCAATAAATTCAAAAAAATCAAAATCATATCAAGTGTATTTTCATACCACAGTGGAATAAAATTAAAAATCACTTACCACAAGAAAATCGCAAAACTACACAAATACATGGAAAATAAACAGCTGCTCCTGAATAATTTTTGGGTAAATAAGAAAATTAAGGAAGAAATAAAAAATTTTCTCAGATGAATAAAAATAGAGACACATCATACCAATCTCTCTGGGATAGCAACAACAATAGTAAAAGAAAAATATTTAGTGTTAAATGCCTACACCAAAAGATAGAAAGATCTCAAATTAACAACCTAATGTCACACCTGAAGTAACTAGAAAAACAACAACAAATCAAACCCACAACCAC
Source organism: Plecturocebus donacophilus (assembly GCA_004027715.1). NCBI lineage: Eukaryota > Metazoa > Chordata > Mammalia > Primates > Pitheciidae > Plecturocebus > Plecturocebus donacophilus. The sequence goes on along the minus strand of PVKP010023239.1, from coordinate 6,788 downwards.
ACCAAAAAAAAAAAATTATTAACAAAGATTAGAGCAGAGCAGAATTAAACAAGATTGAGAGCCCAAAAGGGATACAAAGGATTAGCAAAATGAAAAGTTGTTTCTTAAACAACTCGACAAGAAAAAAACCAAATAACCGTATTGAAAAGTAGGCAAAGGACATGAAAAAACATTTCTCAAAAGAAGACATACAAGTGTCCAACAAACATATGAAAAAAATGCTCATCATCTGTAACCACCAAGGAAGTGAAAACTAAAACCACAAGAAGATACCATCGCTCACCAGTCAGAATTGCTATATTAAAGACAAAAAATGAGAGATGATAGTGAGGATGTTAGAAAAGGGAAATCCTTATACACTGTTGATGGGAATACAAATTAATACAACCCCTATGGAAAGCAACATGCAGATTCCTCAAAGAGCTAAAAATAGAACATCACCATTAAACAATATATCCATGTAACAAAGTCTGCACATGTACCTCTTGATTTCATCATAAAATATGTTTTTGAAATGCATAATAAAACATAATAAACTCTTTTCTAATAGGGAATGAAAAACTTTTACAGAGAAAAAAATGTGCAAGCAATCATTGTAAATAGGTTATTAAAACAGGGTTTTTTCCTCCATTTGTTCCTATTACACAGGTTTATATATTAAAGCTATAAAAGACAAATGTAAGCAGGCTTTCTTTAAGATGCATCATAAACTCCTATCTTCCAGTGTACATTCTATAAGCTGGAGACTCAGGAAAACTAGTGCTCTAATTTAAAAGATGGATGTCCCTGTTCAGAAAGAAAGAGATATTTTTTCCATCCTCCACCTTGTTGTTCTACTTGTGCCCTAAATGAATTTAATAATGTATGCTCAGGTTGGTGAAGACAGATATTTATTCAGACTACTGATTCTAATGCTAATCTCTTCTAGAAAAACCCTTACAGACATACCTGGAATTTTTTTTTTTTTTTGAGACGAGTTTTGCTCTTGTTGTCCAGGCTGTACAATGGCATGATCTCACCTCACTGAAACTTCTACCTCCTGGGTTCAACAGATTCTACTGCCTCAGCTTCCTAAATAGCTGGGGTTACAGGCACCCACCGCCATGCATGGCTAATATTTTGTATTTTTAGTAAAGGCAGGTTTTCACCCTGTTGTCCAGGCTGGTCTCAAACTCCTGACCTCAGGTGATCCACCTGCCTTGGCCTCCCAAAATGCTGGGATTACAGGAGTGAGCCACTGCACCCAGCCAGAAATAATGTTTTAACAGCTATGTGGGAATCTCCTAGTATGATCATGTTGACACATAAAATTAACCATCCCAAGCTATAAAAATGATTAAGTGATAGGAGAGAAACAATTTTAAAAATAATATGAAACTGAAAGAAAGGTGGCCTTTTAGACAGCTATCTATTCTTCAGTAAATCAGTTAACTGAAGTCTAGAATATCTCTAAATTTTCTTTCTACTCTAAATTCTTGAACTTCATTTCATTATTTTTGTCTTTTTCTATTTGTCCTAGAAAATATTTTAAGTTGCTAAAATAAATTAATCTGATTTCTGTTATTATTACAAATCATTAAACCTAATTTTAAATCATATTTGTTTTAAAAGACTATGACAAATACATAAGACTGTATGTGACATTTTTGCATGCCAAAGAAAAAACTTCATTGTATACATGTACATGTGTGTAAGTACATGCTCATGTTTGGGGCACTGCCAATGGTTCAGTGGATTACTTGGGTGTAGCTCTCAAAAATGAAGCCAGAGTTCTAAGAGGATCTAGTCACATCCTTTGCAATTTGATGGACACAATGATTCCATTTAAGCACCAAATTCTCAGAATTCGTGTCATTATCTAAAAAAAACAAAAAAAAATAGACAATAAGATGGTCATATTAGTCAGGGATGCATAAATAAGTTTTTGTTGTTATTTTAATGAGTGACTAAATTACCCTTTTGTTAGAATAAAAAACATAAACAATTTTGTCATAATTTTCTTTGAAAAATTTGGAGTTTTGAAAATAATAATCTTTTTAATCACTGTTGAATTACAAGACAATTTTGCATATGGTGTTGTCATATTAAAATGGAATAAAATGATAATTATTGCAAATTACTTCATGATTAACACAATAATGTAGAAGGAACTGGCAACAATATAGCAATAATTTAATTTTTATTTGAATTCTTATAAATTTTTATATTAGTATGATACTTTATTTATTTAATCTTACCGTAGGTTCTCGTTTGAGCTTGGAAATCAGTGGGTTCAGTAAAATCACTGCATATAAATTAATAGAAATTATTTTAATGTAAATATGCACACTCTGTCTGTGTGACCTACCAGCTAGACCATTACAATTGAATTGGACAGCCCCAGTAGATTTCTAATTAGTACGTTAAACCAGAATTTTATTATCTTCATCCTCTGAATGCCTACATGGACATGTTGTTTATATAGTGGCTTGCCAACATCTTACAAAGAAGCAGCCAATTTGAGCAAAGCACTATGAGGCACTAAATGTGGTTACATGAACTCGTCTGAGAATTTTCATAAACAATGAAATTTTATTAAAATGAATCTTTGTAAGTAAGGAATTATAAATATTGTTGAACTGCCAGCTGATTAGGCCATGATTAATAGAATTGTTTTAGAGCAAATACAAATAATTTCAATTTGCATTTAACATACAAATATTCATTCTTAAAGATATCTTAGTGTTTCATCATTCTTTCATTAACTTTAAGATAAGTATTTCCAAAAGTAGATGGAAGAATAGGTATTATTGCTTTTTTATTTCCCCACGGAACGAGGCACAGAGGAAAAAAAATATGTTGAATTGTTGAAGGCAGTTTTCTGACTGTAAAAATGTGCTGATATATAGTAAAGCTAATAGTAAAAAGCAAGACTAAATACACTGTGGTGGCTTAACAATAGTGGTATCCATTCTTTTTTGACTGACAGACACCTCTGATAATCACATTTTTAAAAAATTACTAATTCACTTCATCTTCAATCCACTTACCTTCTCCTTTCTCCTTTCAGCAAAATGCAAATTGAAATAAAATTATTTTATTGCACTGGAAGAATATTTTCTACATAAGCTAAAATTTAAAACCAATTTTTACAATGACTGGCTACCCCTCTATCATATAGGCTAAAGAACAACAAACTTGTAAAAAACATAAGTAAATTGCAAATATAAATTTTAATTCAGCTCAAACACTAAATTTCAAAAAATGCCTCTTGTGATTAGAATGCAAAAATGATATTTTGAATTTGTTTTTGACCTGGCAATGCACATATTATCAGTGACAGTCAATTCTAAAAATCACTTTTAATGGAAATATATAAGGAAAATGTTTTCTTATAAGAGTATTTATTAATAAGTGGATTCCATGCTCTCATCACAGCTCTCATTTTCCAGCATAGACTTATAAATAAGGCAATATTAATTTTTTCACTATTCCCTGAGTTGAATTCAAGTCACACCAATTCCTATATATTTTAAATACCAGGTAATCAACAACCAGACCTAGGTCTTGGAAATAAGTCATGACATGATAAGGAATGTATTTTTAAGAATTAAGATCTTTATTTGTTGAGTTTCTGCTAGGTTTTGGTATCAGGATGATGTTGGTCTCATAAAATGATTTGGGAAGGATTCTCTTTTTTTGGATTGCTTGGAAGAGTTTCAGAAGGAGTGGTAACAGCTTCTCTTTGTATGTCTGGTAGAATTCAGCTGTGAACCCAGGTGAACCTGGACTTTTTTTGGTTGGTAGGCTATTAATTCCTGCCTCAACTTCAGCCCTTGTTATTGGTCTAGTCAGGGTTTCAACTTCTTCCTAGTTTAGGCTTGGGAGGGTGCAAGTGTCCAGGTATTTATCCATTTTGCCCAGGTTTACTGGTTTATGTGCATAGAGTTGTTTGTAGTAATCTCTGATGGTAGTTTCTATTTCTATGGAATCAGTGGTGATATCCCTTTATCATTTTTTATTGCATCTATTTGATTCTTCTCTCTTTTCTTTGTTATTAATCTGGCTAGCAATCTGTCTATTCTATTGATCTTTTCAAAAAACCAGCTCCTGGATTTATTGATTTTTTGAAGGGTTTTTTGTGTCTCTATCTCCTTCATTTCTGCTCTGATCTTAGTTATTTCTTGTCCTCTGCTCACTTTTGAGTTTCTTTTTTTTTTAATCTTGCTCCTCTAGCTCTTTCAATTTTGATGATAGGGTGCTGATTTTCGATCATTCCTTGCTTTTCATGTGGTCATTTATTACTATAAATTTCCCTCTAGACACTGCTTTAAATGTGTCCCAGATATTCTGGTACATTGTGTATTTGTTCTCATTGGTTTTGAAGAACATCTTTATTTTTGCCTTCATTTCATTGTTCATCAGATCAACATTCAAGTGCCAGTTGTTCCGCTTCCATGTAAGGTTGGTTCAACATACACAAGTCTATAAACATAATACACCGCATAAACAGAACCAAAGACAAAAACCACATGATTATCTAAATAGATGCAGAGAAGGCCTTTGACAAAATTCAACAACACTTTATGCTAAAAACTCTCAAGAAACTAGGTATCAATGGAACGTATCTCAAAATAATAAAAGCTATTTATGACAAATCCACAGCCAATATCATACTGAATGAGCAAAAACTGGAAGCATTCCCTTTGAAATCTGGCACAACAAGGATGCCCTCTCTCATCACTCCTATTCAATATAGTATTGGAAGTTCTGGCCAGAGCAATCAGGCAAGAAGAAGAAATAAAGGGTATTCAATTAGGAAAGGAGGAAGTCAAATTGTCTCTATTTGCAGATGACATGATTGTATATTTAGAAGACCCTATCATCTCAGCCCAAAATATCCTTAAACTGATAAGCAACTTCAGCAAAGTCTCAGGATACAAAATCAATGTGCAAAAATCACAAGCATTCCTATACACCAATAACAGACTTAGAGCCAAATCAAGAATGAACTGCCATTCACAATTGCTACAAAGAGAATAAAATACCTAGGAATACAACTAACAAAGGAGTTAAAGGACCTCTTCAAGGAGAACTACAAACCACTGCTCAACAAAATAAGAGAGGACATAAACAGATGGAGAAACATTCCATGCTCATGGTTAGGAAGAATCAATATTGTGAAAATGGCCATACTGCCCAAAGTAATTAATAGATTCAATGCCCCAATCAAGCTACCAATGACCTTCTTCACAAAACTGGAAAAAACCACCTTACAATTCATACGGAACCAAAAGAGAGCCTGCAGAGACAAGTCAATTCCAAGCAAAAAGAACAATGCTGGAGGCATCATGCTATCTGACTTCAAACTATACTACAAGGCTACAGTAATCAAAACAGCATGGTACTGGTACCAAAACAGAGATATAGACCAACGGAACAGAACAGAGATCTCGCAAGTAATGCCACACATCTACAACCACATGATCTTTGACAAACATGATAAAAACAAGCAATGGTGAAAGGATTCCCTGTTTAATAAATGGTATTGGGAAAACTGACTAGCCATGTGCAGAAGGCAGAAACTGGACCCCTTCCTGACACCTTACACTAAAATTAACTCCAGATGGATTAAAGGCTTAAACATAAGACCTAACACCATAAAAACCTTAGAAGAAAACCTAAGCAAAACCATTCAGGACATAGGTATAGGCAAGGACTTTATGACTAAAACACAAAAAGCATTGGCAACAAAAGCCAAAATAGACAAATGGGATGTAATTAAACTGCAGAGCTTCTGCACAGCAAAAGAAACAATCATTAGAGTGACCCAGCAACCAACAGAATGGGAAAAATTTTTTGCAACCTACCCATCTGACAAAGGACTTATATCCAAAATCTGCAATGAACTAAAACAGATTTACAAGAAGAAAACAAACAAATCCATTCAAAAGTGGGCAAAGGATATGAACAGACACTTTTTAAAAGAAGACATCTATGAGGCCAATAAACATATGAAAAAATGCTCATCGTCACTGGACATTAGAGAAATGCAAATCAAAACTACATTGAGATACTCTCTCACTCCAGTTAGAAAGGCGATCATTAAAAAATCTGGAGACAACAGATGCTGGAGAGGATGTGGAGAAATAGGAACACTTTTACACTGTTGGTGGGAGTGTAAATTAGTTCAACCATTGTGGAAGACAGTGTGGTGATTCCTCAAGGACCTAGAAATAGAAATTCCATTTGACCCCAGCAATCCCATTACTGGGTATATATCCAAAGGATTATAAATCATTCTATTATAAGTACACATGCACATGTATGTTCACTGCAGCACTGTTTACAATAGCAAAGACTTGGAACCAACCCAAATGCCCATCGATGATAGACTGGACCGGGAAAGCGTGGCACATATACACCATGGAATACTATGCAGCCATAAAAAATGATGAGTTCGTGTCCTTTGTAGGGACATGGATGAACCTGGAAACCATCATTCTCAGCAAACTGACATAGGAACAGATAAATAAGCACCGCATGTTCTCACTCATAGGCAAGTGTTGAACAATGAGAACACATGGACACAGGGAGGGGAGCATCACACACTGCAGTCTGTGAAGGGGGCACAGTGAGGGGTAGGGAGTTGGGGAGGGATAACATGAGGAGAAATGCCAGATATAGGTGACAGGGATGGAGGCAGCAAACAACATCGGCATGTATGTACCTATGCAACAATCCTGCATGTTCTTTACGTGTACCTTAGAACCTACTAAAATGCAATAAAATTATATATGTGTGTGTGT
>PVKP010023238.1:0-36525 GCA_004027715.1 Plecturocebus donacophilus | reverse complement strand
TGGATGCCGTTCCCCACAGAGCTGGACCTTCCCGGGTTCAGCTGTGCTTGTTCTCAGCCTCAGCACTTCCAACTGCTGTTCTCCTTGTGGGGATGGGACCAGCTGAGCCCGACTAAAAGGGCACCCAGTCCCATATACTCTGCACGGAGAAGCATCGCGCCGGGGCACTGGCAAAACAGCTGCGCCAGCCAAAAGAGTCGCGCTGGCGACCCATGGGGCTCTTCTGCCGGGACTCTCCCAGTCTGTGGGCAACAAAAATTCGTCTAAAAGTGTGGCGTCCACTCGCTCTCTGCACTTTCGCTGGGAGCTACAATCCTGAGCTGCTGCTAATCGGCCATCTTGGATCTCTCCCCACACTCATATTAATTTTATCATCAGTTGGTAAAGTTTCTTTGAAAATGATGAAGAATTTTTATTTAAATGGCAATCTATAAACTCATTGGGAGAGAACTGAAATTTTATATCAATAGATGAACACAGTACACATCTCTAATAGTCTTTTTATTACAGTAACTTTTAAATGTCCTCAGAGTACTTATTTTTCCTAAATTTATATTTAATTGACAAATAAAATTGCATGTAATTATGGTGTGCAACTTAACATTTTGATATATGTATGCATTATGGATGAATATGTCTAATTAACATTAATTTACATACTTATTTTTTATGATGAGAGCATTTCTATACACTCAGCAATCTTGAAATATACAATACATTGTTATTAACTATGGTCACCATATTATACATCTCCTGATCTTATTCCTTCTGGCTAAATTTTGTATCCTTTGACCACTAATCCTTTATTTTTTCCTACACCTCCAAGCTGTTGATTGCCCCCATTCTACTATATGCTCCTGTGAGTTTTACTTTTTTGATTCTACTTATAAGTGCAATCATGTATTATTTGTCTTTCTGTGCCTAGCTTATTTCACTTACCATAATGTTTTCCACGTTTGTCCAAGTCTTTGCAAGTGACAGACAGCTTTCTTCTTTTTAAGGCTGAATTGTATTCCACTGTATATACCACATTTTCTTTACCCATTTATCCACTGATGAGCACTTGGTTGATTCCATATCTTGGCTAATGCTGCAGTGAACATGGGAGTGCAGATATCTCTTCCGTACACTAATGTCATTTCTTTCAGACATATATTCAATAGTGGAATTGCAACACTGTTGGTAGAAATGTAAATTAGTACAGTCATTATGAAAAACAGTATGGAGGTTTCTCAAAAAGTTAAAAGTAGAACTATCATGTGCTTCAGCTTAATAATGTTTTAAATTGTCTACAAAAGGATTCTGAAATAAATTTTAATAATTTTAAAAGTTTCATTGACTATACAATTAAAATTATATTCAACATGTACAATGTGTTGTTATATATATCAATTGTTTAATTATTATAACAGTCAAACACATTCATTATCACTCAGAGTTATGTGTTGAAGGTGGGGGAAAGGACACTTAAAATCTTGTCTCATGAAAATTCAAGCAAAAAATACAGTATAATTTACTATAGTCACTATGCTGAACTTTAGATCTTTAGAACTGATTCCTCTTATAACTGAAAGTGTGTACCCTTTGACCAATATCTCTCCATATCCCTCACCCCCTAGACACTGGAAATCACCCTTCTACTTTCTGTGTTTTCAGTTCAAAATTTTTAGATTAGACATATATGTGATACTATGCAGTATTTGTGGGGTTTTTTTGTGTGTGTTTGTGGCTTATTTTACCCTAATGTCCTCCAGGTGCATCCATGTTGTAAAAATTTCTAGAAACATATAACCTACTAAGACTGAATCATGAAGAAATAAAAAATCTGAACAGATTGATAACAAATAAGTAGATTGAATGAGTCCTTAAAAACTTCCCGGCTGGGAGCGGTGGCTCATGTCTGTAATCCCAGCACTTTGGGAGTCCTAGGTGGGCAGATCACGAGGTCAAGAGATGGAGACCATCCTGGCCAACATGGTAAAACCCCATCTCTACTAAAAAATACAAAAATTAGCTGGGCATGGTGGCGTGCACCTGTAGCCCCAGCTACTCGGGAGACTGAGGCAGGAGAATTGCTTGAACCTGGGAGGCTGAGGTTGCAGTGAGCAGAGTTCGTGCCACTGCACTCCAGTCTGGCACCTGGTGACAGAGCGATATTCTGTCTCAAAAAACAAAAAACTTCCCAACAAAGAAAGGTAGAATACTATAGAGGTGGTTTTGTATTACTTGCAGGGCTAGGAAATAAAAGGTGTTTCCGTTTCTATCTTGTGCTTTCTTGGATCATTTACTCTGGAGAAAGCCATCTTTCATATCATGAAGATGTTAGGACGCCCTTGTGAAAAGGGAGATAAGAGGATGAACTGACACTTCCTGCTAACAACTGGGAAATACTAGCAGCCATGTGAGTGATCCACCTTGAAAGTAGATCTTCTAACCCTTGTTATGCCTTCAGGTGATTGCATACCTGACCCCCATTTTGATTACAAATTTGTGAGAGAACCAGAATCATCCAGATGAGCTGCCCCTGAATGCTTTATCCACAGAATTATCTCTATGTATCTATATGTCTGTATTAATCCCATAACATTATGTTGTAAACTTAAAATTATACAATAAAATTGATTTAAAAATGAATCTATGAGATATAATGAATGCTTATTGTTTTAGCTGGGAAATGATGACTTAAAGATGAAGCCATATATATGACTATAAAATTCTGTGTTGAAAATCTCAGAAATATGTATAGTCGTACCTCAGAGAACCATTCAGTTGAACAATAGGACTTATTTCTCATAGACTAAGCTGAAACAAAGGTAGAATACATGTTATCTTGAAGAAGTTTATGGGTATGGCTTTTGTCTAATGATGTGAACCCCAGCATGTTTCATAAAGGACCAAAGAAAATTTAAGAAAATTATATAAACAGAAACATTTCAAGGTTGATCAGAAGAAGACAGAGACAATACAAAATAAAAGGCATTTAGATCCCCAACATTTTACTGCCTGGAAGTAAACTGAAGAAATTATTCAGTTGTAAATTCAGTCTCCTTTTCTGAACAAAGACAGAATGACTGGAAGAGCAAAGGAACCCTGCAAATCATTACCAGGCCTTTAGTGCTAATGAAGGAACTGGTAGTATGTTCCCTGTGGGATTAAAGGATTGCTGCAAACCAGTGACTCCTGTGAAACTCTTATTGTCTTCTTCAGTGAAATAGTTACTAGTGGCTATTATTTGCATGTTTCAAAAGAGAATGTCCATTAGGTGTATGGTAAAAAGACAGCTTTTCTGTTTAGTTCACAGGTCTTTATAGTGGGAACTCAGAACTGGATCCCTGGAGCCTCATTTACACTTGGCCTTAATTTAGGTGGTAACAGTTGTGATTTTGATTGGTGCTGTCAAAGAATGAGACTGTTGGGGACTTTGGGAAGAGAGGAGTGTGTTTTGCATATGGAAGGAACATGATTTATCATAAGCCAGAGGAAAAACTAAGCTAGGCAGCCTCCAAGTGTGTCCTGAATATTTTTTGTATTCTGGCAGTCATGCTCTGTGGAATTCCCACCCACACTGAATCATGGCTGGGCTGTGTAACCAATAGGATATTGTTAAAATAAGAAATGGTTTCGGTATATGATTTCTAATGTTGGGAGGCAAGAATTTTTGTTCAGTTACTGTCAAGCACCTAAAAGAGTTACTGAAGACATTCAGTAAATATTCATTAAATAACAAAAGTATTGACATATATTTGGTTTATTATAATAAACTATTTTGAAATAAGTAGTGTTTTTCATCCTTTGTTAATGGTATTTATGAACATTAGCTATTATATTTGATTTTGATAGCAGTAAGACAGCTTTAAAGTACATTTATATTCAATGAGGAGAAAAAGAGCTGTCTTAGGGAGGTAGCAGTCTACCTCTATATTACCAGCACAACTTTACTTTCAAATACAATCATCACTTTTTCTGTTTTTAGTTACCCCTTGTGGGTATTTAATCCTATCATTTCCTATAATAGTAGAGGCTTAATCTTTTAAACAATACTTTACGTGGCTACGTAGTATTGAGATACAGAAATGTTTACATAAAAAACTGTATTGTGGTATAGCTACAGTTCCTAGAAGCCAACTATTGTGCGTTTAACATGTATCCTATATTATCATATTTAATTCTTACAACTCTGTGAGTCAGGACTATAATCCCTGTGCTTAGAAAAAATGAAAAAAATAAAAATGGAACTCAAGAGTTTTAAGATATTAAATTAGTAATTGTCAGAGAAATAATTTAGCATAAGCCAGTTGCACTCCAAAAACTGATGTGATGAATTCTTATAATTTCATGTTGTGTTGGCATCTTTTAAAAATTGGTTTATTTTCAATTTTTGTGGGTACATAATAGGTTATATATTAGTGGAGTACAAGAGATACCCAGATATAGACATGCAACGTATAATGATCACAACATGGAAAATGCAGCATTCATTCCCTTAAATATTTATTCTTTGTGATACAAAAGAATCCAATTATAAACTTTTATTTTAAAACTTAAAATAAAATTATTATTGGCTACAGTAACCCTATTGTGCTATCAAACAGTAGGTCTTATTTATTTCTAACTATTTTTATTTTGTACCCATTAGTCATCCCCACCTCCGCTCTTCCTACCCTCTGGTAATCTTCTACTCTCTATGTCCATGAGTCCAATTGTTTCGATTTTTAGACCCCACAAATAAGGGAGAATGTGCAATGGTTTCTTTCTGTGTTTGGCTTATTTCTTTTAATGTGATGATCTCCAGTTACAACCATGTTGTTGCAAATGACTGGATATCATTCTTTTTGTGGCTGAATGGTACTCCATTGTGTGGATGTACCACATTTCCTTTATTCATTCATCTGTTGGTAAACATTTAGGTTGCTTCCAAATCTTAGCTATTGTAAAAAGTGCTGCAGCAAACTGGATTGTAGATATCTCTTCAATATACTGATTTCCGTTTTGGGGGGTGGATATCCACTAGTGGGATTGCTGAGTCATACTGGATCATATAGTAGCTCTATTTTTAGGGTTTTTTTTTGGGGGACGGGGGGAACAGAGTTTCTTTCTCGTTGCTCAGGATGGGGTGAAATGGCATGGTCTCAGTTAACCACTACTTCCACCTCCCAGGTTCAAGTGATTCTCCTGCCTCAACCTCCAAAGTAGCTGGGATTACAGGTGCCTGGCACCACTCCTGGTTAATTTTTTTTGTATTTTTACTAGAGACGGAGTTTCACCATGTTGGCCAGGTTGGTCTTGAACTCCTGATCTCAGGTGATCTACCCACCTCAGCCTCCCAAAGTGCTGGGATTACAGGCTTGAGCCACCGCGCCCAGCCTATTTACAGATTTTTGAAGAATCTCCAAACTGTTCTCCGTGGTGGTGGTACTAATTTGCATTCCCACAAATAGTCTATGTGGGTTTTGCCAGCATTTATTATTGTCTGGCTTTAAGATAAAAGCCACTTTAGCTGAGGTGAGATAAGATCTTACTGTAGTTTTGATTCGTACTTCTCTGATAATCAGTGACGTTGAGCGCCTTTTCATAGGCCTGTTTGCCATCTGTATTTATTGTTTTGAGAAACATCTATTCAAAAGTTTCCCATTTTAAAATTGGATTATTAGATTGTTTTTCTATAGAGTTGTTTGAGTTCCTTGTATATTCTGGTTATTAACCCCTTGACAAATGGACAGTTTGCATATATTTTTCCCATTCTGTGGACTGTCTCTTAATGTTGTTAATTGTTTCCTTTGCTGTGCAAAGGCTTTTAGCTTTCATTTGTCCATTTTAGTTTTGGTTGCCTGTGCTTGTGGGGTGTTACTGAAGAAATGTTTTCCCAAACCAATGTCTGGGAGAGTTTCCCTAATGTTTCTTGCAGCAATTTTTATAGTTTGAGGTCTTACATTTATGTCTGTAGTTAATTTTGATTCGATTTTTGTAAATAGCTAGAAATAGAGGTTTAGTTTCACTCTTCTGCATATGAATATCTAGTTTTCCTGTCACATTTATTGAAAGACTGTCCTTTTTCCCAATGTATATTCTTGGCATCCTTGTGCTCTATATTATCATACTTAATTTTTACAACTCCATGAGTCAGGACTATTATCCCTGTGCTTAAAAATGAAGGAAAATAAAATGGAACTCATTTTTTTTGTCAGATATGAGTTCACTGAAGGTGTAAAAATTTGCTTTTAGGTTCTTTATTCTGTTCTATTGGTCTATGTATCTGTTTTTATGCCAATATCATGCTGTTTTGTTACCATAGCTCTGTAGTATAATTTGAAATTAGGTAACGTGATTCCTCTAGTTTTGTTCTTTTTGCTCTGGATAGCTTTGGCTATTCTGAGTCTTTTGTGGTTTCATATAAATTTTAGGATTTTTTTTTTTTGTATTAAGAATGCCATTGTTATTTTAGTAGGGATTGCACTGAATCTGTAGATTGCTTTGGGTAGTATGGATATATTAATGACATTGATTCTTCCAATTCATGAACATAAAATATTTTTTCACTCTTTGGTGTTACATCAGTTTCTTTCATCAGTGTTTTATAGTTTGCATTATAGAGCTCTTTCACTTCTTTGGTTAATTTCTAGGTATTTAATTTTATGTGTGACTATTGTAACTGGGGTGTTTTTATTTCTTCAGATGTTTCACTGTTGGCATATAGAAATGCTACTGATATTTGTATGTTGATTTTGTATTCTGGGACTCTACTCAATTTGTTTATATAGTTTTTTTCACAGATACTTTAGGTATTTCCAAGCATAAGACCATGCCATTTGCAAATAAGGATGATTTGATTTTTTCTCTTCCATTTGAATGCCCTTTGTATCTTTCTCTTGTGTGATTACTCTAGCTAGAACTTCTAGTACTATATTGAGTAAAAGTGGTGACAGTGGATATCTTTCTCATGTTACAGATCTTAGAGGAAAGGCTTTCAGATTTTTCCCATTCAGTTTGATGCTAGTTGTGGGTCTGTCATATATGGCTTTTATTATGTTGAAGCATGTTCTTTATATACCCAGTTTTTTAGCATTTTTATCATGAAGGAATGTTGAATAAAATAAAATGCTTTGTCAGCATCAGTTGAAGCGATCATACGGTTTTTGTCTTTTCTTCTGTTGGTATGATGTATTGCAGTGAATGATTTGCATATGTTGAACCATCCTTGCATCTCTGGTATAAAGTTCGCTTGTTCATGATGAACAATCTTTTAAATGTATTGTTCAATTTGATTTGCTGATATTTTGTTGTGGATTTTTAGAACTCTCTTCAGTTTGCTAGTAATTTGTTCAAGCATTTTATGCTGACCATAGAAGAGTTAGGCATAAAATGTATTTTTTGATGTGTCTTAGTCTGGTTTTGGTATCAGGGGTATATTGGCCTCATAGTATGAGTTTGGAAGTATTCTCTTTTTCTCTGTTTTGAAGAATAGTTTGAGTATGGTTGGTATTAGTAATTCCTTAAATGTTTGGTAGAATTCAGTAATGAAGTCGTTGGGTTCCAGGCTTCTCTTAATTGGAAGCCTTTTTATTATGGATTCACTCTTGTTACTTGTTATTGAACTTTTCAGATTTTAGATTTCTTTATAATTCTATCTTGGTTGTTGTATGTGTCTAGGAATTTATCATTTCTACTAGATTTTCTGATTTGTTGGCATATATTTGCTGATAGTAGCCCCTAATGATTCTTCAGGTTTCTATGGTATCAGTTGTAATGTCACCTTTTGCATGTCTGTTTCTAGCTTTGTTTCTTTTTTTGTCTTTGTTAATCTGGCTAAAAGTTTGTCAGTTTTATTTATCTTCTCAATAGAAAACCATATTTTTGTTTCCTTGATCTTTTGTATTGTTTTCTTCATTTTAAATTCATTTATTTCATATTTAATCTTTATTATTTCTTTTTTTCCTACTAATTTTGAGTTTGATTTGCTCTTGCTTTTCTTGTTACTTAAAATGTATCATTAGGGTATTTATTTTAATTTTTTTTCTTTGTTTGAGGTGGGCACTTAAGGTATAAATTTTCCTCTTAGTACTTCTTTTGCTGTATCCCATAGGTTTTGGTATGTTCCATTATCATTTATTGCAAAAAAATTTTCAATTTTGTTCTTAATTACTTCATTGACCCACTGGTCATTCAGGAACATATTATTAAATGTTCATGTTTTTGTATAGTCTCCAGAATTATTCCTGTTATTGATTTATAATTTTATTCCATTGTGGTCAGAGAAGATGCCTGGCATTATTTCCATTTTTTTAAATTGAGAATGATCTATTTGCTGAGGGGAAGAATGTGTAATCTGCAGGCTTTGGATGAAATAAATATTCTTTAAATATCTATTCTATCCATTTGATCTACAGTGCTGATTAAGTCCAATCTTTCTTTGTTGAGTTTCTATCTCAGAGATCTGTCCAGTGCTGAAAGCAGGGTGTTGACATCTCCAGCTGTTAGTGGATTGAGGTTGTCTCTCTCTTTAGCTCTATTATTTGCTTTATATATCTGCATTATCCAATGTTGAGAGAATATATATTTAAAATTGTTATATCCTCTTACAGAATTGATCACATTATATTTATATAATAACCTTGTCTGTCTCTTCTTACAGATTGTGTCTTGAAATCTATTTTGTTTTATATAAGTATAGATACTCCTGCTTCTTACTGGTTTCCATTGGCATGGAATATCTATTTCCATTCTTTATTTTCAGTCTATATGTATCTTTATAGGTGAAGTGTATTTCCTGTAGGAAACAGATCAGTGGGTCTTGCTTTCTCATCCATTCAACTACTCTATGTCTCTTGATTGAAGAGTTTGGTCCATTTATATTCAGTGTTGTTATTGATAAGTACTTGCTCCTGTTTTTGTTATTTGTTATTTTTGTTATTTTGTTTTTTGTTTGTTTACTGGTTGTCTTGTAGTCTCCTCTTCCTTCTTTTCTTCCTTCCTGTCTTCCTTTCAGTGAAGGTAATTTTTTATAATATTTAATTTTTTGTCTTTTAATTTTTACATACCTGTTGTAAGTTTTTTGATTTGAAGTTATTATGAGACTTGAAAATACTTTCTTACAACGAATTGTTTTAAACTGGTGAAAGCTTAACATTGATTACATAAGAAATCAAATAGACAATTGAACACAAAACTAATAAAACCTGTACACTATAACTTAATTCCCCAACTTTTTAATTTTCATGTTTCTCTTTGATTTATTCTACTCTCTATCTCCTGAAAAAGTGTTATTGTTTTTATTGGTTCATCATTTACTCTTTCTACTTAATAGAAGACTACTTTACACATGACAGTTATAGTATTATAATACTCTATGTTTTTCTGTGTGCTATTACCAGTGAGGTTTATAGCTTCAGATGGTTTCTTATTGCTCATTAATATTCCTTCTTTCAGGCTGAAAACCTCCCTTTGGCATTTCTTGCAGGACAGGACTGGTATTGATGAAAACTCTCAGATTTTGCCTGGTAAGGTCTTTATTTCTCCCTCATACTTGAAAGACATTTTCACTGGATATACTATTTCAGGGTAAACATGTTCCCCCCACCCCCCTCACCACTTTAAATATGTCCTGCCAGTCTTTCCTGGCCTGCAAGGTTTCCACTGAAAAGTCTTCTGCCAGGTGTGTTGGTGCACGATTGTATGTTACTGTTTTTCTCTTCCTGCTTTTAGAATTTTTTCTTTATTGTTCACCTTACAGAGTTTCATTATTAAATGCCTTGAGATGGTCTTCTTTGGGTTAAATCTTCTTGGTATTCCAGAACCTTTTTGTACTTTTGAGGCTATTTCTTAGACATTGTAGACATGCTTTATTGTTTTTCTTTTCTTTACTTTTGTCTCCTCAATGTATCTTCAAATAGCCTGTCTTCAAGGTTATTAATTCTTTCTTCTGCTCAAGCAATTCTACTGTTGAGAGATATCGATGCATTCTTCAGTATACCAGTTCCATTTCCTTTTCTATTTTTTTTCTTTTCTTTTTGTTTTTCTGAGATGGAGTCTCACTCTGTTGCCAGGCTGGAGTGCAGTGGCATAATCTCAGCTCACTGCAACCTGTGGCTCTGGGTTCAAGCGATTCTCCTACCTCAGCCTCCCAAGTAGTTGAGATTACAGGCACCTGCCACTGTGCCTGGCTAATTTTTATATTTTTAGCAGAGAAGGGGTATCACCATCTTGACCAGGCTGGTTTCAAACTCCTGACCCTGTGATCCACCCAACTCTGCCTCCCAAAGTGCTGGGATTACAGGCATGAGCCACTGCACCTGGCCTGCATTTTCAACTTTCCTGGCCTGCAAGATTTCCACTGAAAAGTGGAAAAGTGGGTGCCTCATGACTCTGCCCAAGGCTGTGTCCTACTGTAGCTGTGCTGCTATCCAAGCTGTAAGACAAAGTTCTCTTTACTTTTCACTCCCCTCTCCTCAAAACAGAAGGGAGTCACTATCATTGGTATGAGTTGCACAGGCTGAGGTTGGACAAAGGGTGGCACAAACACTTGCTTAGCCACTCTGTCTGCTGTCAACCTCACTCATGTGCCACCCTAGTCCACTGTCTCTAATCCCAGCTTAGCACTGGTATTTGCCTAGAAATTGCAGTCCTTGTGGCATAGATTGCCTTCCAAGTTTACCTAAAACCCTAGAGCACTTTGGCCCATGATGGCAAGGCCTACCGAGAAACTCAGGTTCCAACCCTGGGATGGGTGAGTCCCCTCTAGCTAGGTCTGATCCAAATGCTCCCAGTCAGTACCAACTGAGCCCAGCACAACTTTTCTCTGTGCTATAACAGGTCAGTACTACATTCAATGAAGTCTCACAATTGCTGCATTATCTCCCAGGTGCACAGATTTTTTTTGCACCACACAGCCACTACCAGTGGATGGGAGATGAGTGGCACAAGCACTCCCTTAGCCACCCTTGCTCTTATCTCAGTAGGTCATATCACCCCACCCCGCTTCTCCGGCATCTCCCTGCTGACCTAGTCCACTGGCTCTGAACCAAGCTCAGCTCTACGACTTGCCTAGAAATTTCAGTCCTTGTGTTATGGAGATAACAATTTGCTTGGGTAGTAGTAAGTAGTTAATTTTAGTAATGTTGCCATGATCAGAATCAAGGCCCAAATCAAGCCTTTGCTACATTGCTGCTGGATCCAGGAATAGAAAATTGATAAAATCCTTTGCTAAAAAAGCTTTCAGTAATTGTAGGTAACAAAATGTGTTTAGTGTGCAAATTAAAAAAGATAAACAGCAAAACAAATCTTGACTTCCAGATTTTTTCTTTGACAACAATGGACAAGTTGGTTATTTTAGCTCATTGCTTGACCTGAGAGGCCTCACAGACCTGAGAGGCAATGTGATTTAAAGAGAAAAGCAATTGAGGTGGAATCGGCAGATTTTACCTACTAACTTTCTATATAAACATGGATATGTTATGTTTACTGAGTTAAGCCTTAATAACTTTCACAGCAGGGAATAAGAAAACAGAATTTCAGTGACTGACAAGAAAGGATTATTCTTTTTGTATGTTTCAGATCCCACATAGGTGTATAAGGATGGTGGGGTGATCAGACTGACAGTCATTCTGTGACCTTAATTGATGGAGACACTACCTTGAAAGTGGGGACTATGTGATTCTGAAGCTATCATAGAAGATCAAGAGGGATTAAGGAGATGCACTAGTCTTTACCTGACTGAACTTAGATATACATATCACTTTTATACATGTTCATTTTCTCACATCAGTCACAAGGCTGCAGTTGACTGCAAAAGAGGTGGGAAATATTAAGATACATGTGAACAATTTCTATTGATCTGCCTTACTTCACTAATACTGCCTTCTGCTGGCCGTGTGTAATCTTTGTTGGACTCTTCAAGTGAGATTTTAACTTTTGATTTGTGTTATTTTACTTCTGCAATTTTCAGGTGATTTTTTTCCATAGATTTCAATTTCCAGGTTAAATTTTCTATATCTTAGTTATTTTGTTTATTTCTCCATGATTTTCTTGACCATGTCAATCATAATAATTTTAAAGACCTTAAGAGCAAGGATTACTATTTGGATCATCAGTGGGTATGCTTCTATTGTCTGTTTTTTCCCGTTTTTTTTCATTGCTAATTAATTTTATATTTAATGCTAGAAATTATAGATAACATATGTAAATGTTTTTAATTATGTTACCTCCTTTCTCAGAAGTTCTCCCTGCCTCTGTTTGGCAGAGAGATTGGTGGATGATTAACTTACATCAACTAGGTACTCGGCATAGTCACTGCATCACTGTAGGCCTGAAAAAAATTCACTCTACCACGTGTTCATCCCTGTCTCTCCAGAGTTTTCAAGTAAACTGGAGTCTAGTATATTCTGCAGACTCTTCTCCCTGGTAGGAACCAAACTCGAATCTTTGTCCCATCAATTCTTTCCCTTTTAGTGTCTTTTTCTTTACAGTTTTGGCTTCCTGACCCATGATGCTCCAGTTTTTGCTATACTAGCCATGTACTTGAGGCTCTCTAAATCTCTACTTTTAGATTCTCTATACCAACATAGCAATCCTGCACCAGAGTTTCACTGGATATTCTGCCTCTTGTCAATGCCCAGAATAATCAAAAGATCCCAAATGAAAGTCTGTGCAGAAGCCAGCTCATTGCTTCAATATTCTTCTGTCTCCAGAATTTTAGTGTTTCTATTTTTCTTGCTTCAGAAGCTTCCTGATACCTTCTGGCAAATGTATGCTACGTTTTTATTTTGCCTTTCCAGTTGTTCTAGGTAGAAACACTAATCTGCTGCTCAGCTATTTCATCACTCCTCAAAATAGAATACCTAGGGAAACATGGAATACTTGGTAAGCACTAGCTGTCTCTGACACAGACCAGTATTGTTTTCTTTTTCTCACGTATAGAAAAGGGAAAACTTATCTTCAAGCGAGACAACCCAGTGTTTCATTAAGTTACTGAATCAAATTCAGAATCCATGGTCTTCAATTATGAGCTGAATATGTTAATTAAAAAGACAGGTTACTCTCATACAGCCCACATCAGTTTGCAAAATTGAAATAGGAACAAAATGACTGCAAAAACCAATTCATTTGGAAAAAAGAAGACTGGGAAGCACGTAGCAGTGACTCCTTTTTAGCAATTCAGGAATTCACCTGGGCAGATGTTTTGAAGACCTCCTACCCTGCATGGTAGAGGCACCATGATAAGTTTCTTATTCTGCTCAGGAAGACTCCCTGTGTCTGTCATTTTCCTTATTCTCTGACTCTGCCTTTGGAACAGTCAAATGTATTTAATAGTTCAAGCTTATAATTACTTTCCTTTGAAAATGTGGTAGGCTTCTAATTTATTTTTTGCCAGTCAGTTCCATGAGTCATGATACTGAAGTCTGCTTTACATTTTGGCTTTCTTGTTCTGCTTACTGAAAGCTACCTGAGGCTTTCTGAAATGACGTGTCAGTCACACTTTAATCCAGTCTTGATGTTTTGTTTTATTCAGTAGAACAGATGTGCTGGCCTTTGTCTCTTGAAACCAGTTTTAATTCAGTCTCTAATATTTAGAATCTGAAAGCTGTCAGTTCTTTTTCCAGTGATAGAAGGCCTACATTTCTGCTTGCATACTGGCTAATTCTTTTTTGTGTTAATCATTTTCTTTTACTATATAATCAAATACAGCCAAAAGCAAGTACTATCCACTCTTTCTCTGCACCTATAAGATCAGTAACTGTAAGGATCTTTCGCCTACTTTACCAGAATTAACAAATATATTACTTATATAATTGTACCTCCATCTTTCCACTTTTATCATTAACTTGCCTTAGGACAATAGAACAATACCTAATATTTTAGATTTTGTTATACCAGAAGCACATTTTGTGCTATATGTGTTGGATTAAATAATTGCTAACTTCCACGAAAGACAAAAGCCAGTGGTGCAACAGAACAGTAATTTTTTTTCCCTATCCACATCTTTTTTCCAATGTAAGTTGGCAGGAGAGGAGACTTTATAGTCATTCAAGGTCCCAGACTCCTTGAGGAGCCACTGTTTTGTGAGTTGCTACAGGAGAAAAAGAGAAAGATGGAGAAGGCACATGAGATCCTAGGAGCTCAGCTGAGAATTAATGTATCACTGTCATTCATAGTCCATTGACTGGAACTGGTTACGAGACTCAACTTAAGTATAAGAGAATTTGGGAAACATAGAGAAGCAAATAGATTATTTGATGAGTGCTCAGTTATTTCTGCACATTTGGCAATATAAGACACCTTCCCGAAGACTACAAAATAGGAATGTAGATAAGATAACCTTTTAGTTCTCCTAGCTCTAATTTGTTATGAATCTATGTTTAAACAATTATTTATGTTTTAACAGTTTCCTTATAGATAATGTCTTCAGAATATTGGAGGAAACACATAATTTGTCCAATCCAGATGACCTATTCTATTTTAGGGCAAAATGGAAAAGTTGCTCCACCTCCCCTAAAGAACCCACATATTTCTGTTATACACTTGAACATTCACTGTTTTCACTAGAGAGATTTTATGCTGCATATTTTTCTAACATATATTGCATATTTTTTCTAACATTTTTTCTAACATATATTGCTTACATAGATGATAAAGCAGGTTAGAATAAGAAGAAATGAAACAAAATGACCAACTATTTTTTCATATTTTGGAAAAATTACTAAGTAACAATGAATAATATCAATTTTTGTGAATTCAGGAACTAAAAGTTCCTCATTTAAACTCTGATTTGTGCCTTTATTTTAATCAGAATTGTTTCTTTTGAGAAAAGAGTAAGATTGACTGCCATTATTAAAATAAATGCTAATATAAATAATCCTTATTGATATTTTCTGATGTTAGGTTTATATAAAATAACATTTACATGTTCTCATTTAAAGTGTTACATTTTATATTTCTTTACAAAATGGAAAATTACTATTTTGTATTTCTCTACCTAGTGTCTATAATTTTATTTAGTTTGTATTTATTTTGTGGTAGAATTTTTATTTTCTGTTCTGTTAAAAAATCTTTGGGGACAACCAGCTACTCAGGAGGCTGGGGCAGGAGAATCGCTTGAACCCAGGTGGTGGAGGTTGCTATGATCCTGATCGCACCATTGCACTCTAGCCTGGGCAACAGGAGCACAACTCCCTCTCAAAAAAAAAAAAAAGTTTAGGAATGAAACAAAGAAGCTTTCTGTCTGTTGTTCTATTTGATATGTACGACTTGTGTTCTGGAATGAAAGGGACAATTTCCAGATTAATTTTGTGTGTGTGTGTGACTGAAATAGTACCTACATGCATAGTTTCCTTTCTAAATCAATAAAACTAAAAAGAGGATCTAAGAGTTTTTTGTTTTAAGAAAATGGGACACAATTATTATTACTAACACTATTATTTGTTTAGCTAAATGCTTTGTAAATATAGAAATTTGTAAGTGTATTAGTTTTTGGAACTTACTTGACAAATTAAAATGATAATTTTATTAAGTGGAAGCCCAAGATTATGGATGTGCTCATCATCTACGAAGTAACTCAGCTGGACATGTGCAGGCTTTCCCACTTCTCCATTCCATCTCTAGCTGCTCACCATCTTCAGCCTTGTGTGTTAGCAGTTCCACACAGCTTGCTATTCCTCTAATATACCAGTGCTGTATCAGAATTCCATGGAAATGTCTGCCTCACACTGTTTTACTTCCCCTTTTCTGCCTGAGGAATACAGTCTTTACATTATTAAGAATACTGCTCAATCTGTTACATTATTTTTCTTGGGTATATCATATCTGTTTCCCCAAGTAGACTGCATTATGAGGGACCAACTGAGTCTGATTTTCCTATAACCTTGTACCTAAATATAATATGGCACATGTCAGATGGTAGGTTTTCAGTGATTGGTTGTCAAATGACCAAATAAATACATTGTCTTTTTATCTTGTCCTTTACAGGACAAGAAAAAAGCTGGAATTAAGATTGGAATAAGAGTATAGTTGCCAATTTATTAGGGGATCTGCTTTTAGTTCTTTTTTTCTTTTAACTTTTTCAAATAAATAGGACCAACAACATTGTTAAATGAACATTCGTGCATAAAATACTAAATTATGTTTGTACAGACACATGAGGATTCACTTCATTGTTTCCTTTGAGGAAATTACAATCTAAACAATGGCCAGGATTACAAACATAAAAACATATAAACATATTCTTGTGCAAAATGAATTTGTTTCCCTGCTAGGACCCAAACCAGTAAGTCACAATGGTCTTTGCAACTGGGTTTAATTTCTTTTTTTGCTCAAAGGCAGTTTATGGTACATATTTGGAATGGTTCACTCTAAACAATTCCTAGGAAATGTAGTTTTATTTCCACTTAATTCAACAAGTAAGAAATCCGGAATATATATCAATGACAAGGAAGAAGTATAGACAGAAACACTAAATAGGAGAGATTCAGTAGGCATTTGCTTCTAATTCCAGAAAACCTCCTGCCAACTCAAGCCCTAACAATATATTTACTGTTCCTTTCACCTTCTATAAGATAGCACTGACTGCCATCTTAGTGTCATTTTCTGAACCAATTTTGATTTTGTTGCCTAAGTGGTTCACTCAGCAAAAATGGAAAGAAATATCAGTAGAAAAGGAGTACCCCCTCCCAAATATGCACACATAAAGATACTTGAAGTAAGCAAAATTTGAACAATAATTTACTGCTCATTTTCAGTGCTGATTAGTATCATTCATTCAATAATAAACATTTGTTGAGCACCTATTAAGTGCTGAAACTGTTCTCGGGAATGGAGAAGTAACGTTGTACAGACAGTAATTCTTCCCTTCATGGAACTCACATTGTAGAAGGTGATATTTCTTTCTAATGTCTACTCTAGACACTACACCACAAGTTTGCTTTGAAATGTACTTTTCATGCAAAATTACTTCATTGTATATATGGTGTTGAGGCAGGAATTTTTTTCAACCCTTTCAATGGACTTGGAATGGGGTGCCCCATTTACTCAGCCCATGACACTCAACACCTTGTGGGAGGAAGCACATGAATGAGTGAGTGTGGAAGTTAGCCAGCTGCTATGGGTACTGGCAGGAGCAGGCTCCATGCAGACCCTGTGGCAGTGCCCAGCTGGGATGCCTGTGACCCCCAAAGCTCCAGAGGGCATATTACAGTGCTCTCTTAGTTCCACTGTCCAAGGACAGCAGCAGTGTGTTATCAGCTCTGTGGGCCCCTTGCCTTGTGGCATGGGTGGCTGCCCTCCACCAGTGAGGGCAAGGGGCCAGTGAGACAGCTTTTTTTGGGTATCTGCATTTTGTGAGTCTCTAGTTCTTATCTGGCATTCAAGAAGAGTGAGGTTGCCTGAACACTTGAAAGATGATGAAGGTAGATAATTTTATTAAGCAATGGGAAATGGCTCTCAGCAGAGAGGGGAGCTAGAGAGGATTGGGATTGGCAGGTATTCTTCCCTGAAGTCTGGCTGTCTCTGGCTGGTTCTTCCCTGTAGTCAATCCATCTCTCCCCCAAAGTCCAGCTGTCCCTCTGAAGTCAAATTGCCTCTTGCCTCTCTAGTCGAGATGCTTCTCTCCTCTTCTCTCTGAGTCTGGGGTCTTTATAGGAACAGGTTTGGGGGTGGGGTGGGCTGTAGGTAGTTTTGGAAAGGGCAACATTCCATTGGTAAAAAGACATTATTCAGAAAGAAACAATTGGGAGAGCATTTGCAAACAGGGATAGAAGTTCTCACTTTGGGCAGTGGATTTCAGGCTTTTCAGCTTGAAGGTAGGGTTCC
Organism: Plecturocebus donacophilus; assembly: GCA_004027715.1. Taxonomy (NCBI): domain Eukaryota; kingdom Metazoa; phylum Chordata; class Mammalia; order Primates; family Pitheciidae; genus Plecturocebus; species Plecturocebus donacophilus. The sequence continues at coordinate 18,732 of PVKP010023238.1, read as the reverse complement.
ACCAAGACCCTGCCCCTGTCTGCCTAAATTCATTCTTCCTCTTTCCTCTGTCACTTTGAAGCAAACCTCCACCATAACCTAGTAGGCATATAAGGACTATATAAACTGGTTTTTACTTAACTCTTTAACCTTGTGTTAGTTTTATGTTGCTACTGTAATAAACCACAGACTTTTGGCTGAAATAGAGGTTTATGATCCTATAGTTCTGTATGTATGAAGTCTGTGTTGGCTCAATTATTTTCTCTGTTATAAGTTTCACAAAAACAAAAACCAAAGTGTCTGTTGTCCTGAGCTCTTTTTGGGGAGACTCTGGAAAAGATCCACTTGCAAGCTCATTTGTGTTGTGTTAAGTCAGTTCCTTGTGGTTGTAGGACTAAGTACCCTATTTCCTTGCTGGCTGTCAGTCAGGGCTTTCCCTAACATGTAAAGCCAAATTCCCTTTCTTAAGGCTCCCTTCATCTTCAAAGTCAACAAGGATGGGTTGAGTCCTTCTCATGTACTGAATCTCTGTGACATCACCATTTTTTTTTCCATCTAACCAGAGATAGTTCTCTGCTTTTAAGAGCTTTGTGATTGGATCAGTGTCACTCAGATAATCCAGGCTACTCTCCCCATCTTAATGTCATTAACCTTAGTTACATTTGCAGAGTCTTCTTGGCATACTACTTAAAATATTAGGTTTCTGAGGATCAGGGCATGGAAAATTTCGGAGGCAATATCTGCTATTCTAAATACTGCAAGTTTCTATTCTAGCCATAACCTTTTCTGCCTTAATACACTTGCACTCCCCATCATGCAGTTCCTCTTTACACGTTCTTAATCTCTTGTCAGGTTAAATGAACTTCTTGAATGACTGAGTTTCTGTTTTCTTTTACTGCCTTTAATCTGGATATACTCTACCTTTGCTTCCTTCAACTAGGAGTGCCTTTTTAATGGAATACATGGTGCGTCTCCTGGATCTCTTACAGAATTATAAGCCTTATCTAAACATATATATTTTAATTACCTTTTAAGTTATCTTTTCCAGAAGACCAGTGACTCCAATTTGTAGGAGAAGAAAGTATCTTAGTCTAGTGCCTAGCCTAGACGTGAAATTATCAGTCAACAAATATTTGTCAAATGATTACATGACTAGCCAGTGTGTTCTAAATCATGATTTGTTTCTTGAACCAGTCTTGAGCTTCTTAAGGAAGTGATTTTTGTCCTAGTGTTTGTGTCTGTGATGCCCAATGTAAAAGGCCTGTCATGGTTCAACCAAACTTTAATGATTATTGCAGCAAAAGAAACACTTGATTTTGGAAATTTATAGATTTTTATGTTAATTAATACAGTTACAAACTGAACATTTTGAATGTTTAGAGACCATAAATTCAAACTCAACAGAGCTTGAGGATTTACAGGCTTAAGTTCCTAAATTATTATTAAGTCAGCTGTTTGAGTTTTGGTATAGCTCATCTTTCCTTAAATGAATAATTCAATGTCTGTTCATATTTGTTCTAATTTCAGCTATTTTTTTTTTCTAATTTGCCTGTCTACTTTCATACAAAAAGGATTTTAAGTCGGTTGACTTGACTATGTTAAAATGTCAAGCAGTGCACAGTGGATCCATTCAATTATAGGGTCCTAGCACAACCAAATTGCTCATATCACATGGGTATGCCCACATGCATGTGTGCATGTACACACACACACACACACACACACACACAGTTGGAGTTACTCTATTTATAGAATAAAATTTGTTTTTCTACTTGAACTAATTTTAATGAATACTTCCACTTGCTCTCAGGTAACATATTAGTTATAGTCACTAAAAACTATAAATGATTCTGTATTGTCTTCTGAATGACTGAAGATACATAGACTGTATGGAACCAATATTTATTGTATCTAAATTGTACCTATATTGTGAAAATTAGCTATATATTATGAAGACTCTGTAAACTCTGAATTAATAAAATTATATATTTGACACACCCATTTGCTAACTACATAACAAAATTTATTATATGTATTTTATTTTTTAAAAAGTTATGTCACTATGTTTTCTTTTTTTTTAATTGTACTTTAAGTTCTGGGGTACATGTGCAGAACGTGCAGGTCTGTTTCATAGCTATACATGTGCCATGGTGGTTCATTGCATCCATTCCCTTGTCATCTACATTAGGTATTTCTCCTAATGTTATCCCCACTCGCCCCCCACCACCCAACAGTCCCAGGTGTGTGATGTTCCCCCTCTCTGTGTCCATGTGTTCTCATTGTTAAACTCCCACTTAGGAGTAAGAACAGGTGGTGTTTAGTTTTCTGTTCCTGTGTTAGTTTGCTGAGAATGATGGTTTCTAGTTTTTTCTATGTCCCTGCAAAGGACATGAACTCATCCTTTTTTATGGCTGCATAGTATTCCATGGTGTATATGTGCCACATTTTCTTTATCCAGTCTATCATTGATGGACATTGGGTTGGTTCCAAGTCTTTGCTGTTATGAACAGTGCTGCAGTAAACATATGAGTGCATGTGTCTTTGTAACAGAATGATTTGTAATCCTTTGGGTGTATACCCAGTAATGGGATTGCTGGGTCATATGGTATTTCTAGTTCTAGATCCTTGAGGAATTGCCACACTGTCTTCCATAATGGTTGAACTTATTTGTACTCCCACCAACAGTGTAAAAGTGTTTCTGTTTCTCCACATCTTCTCTAGCATCTGTTGTCTCCTGACTTTTTTATGATCACCATTCTAACTGGTATGAGATGGTATCTCAGTATGGTTTTAAATAATGACCAGTGATGATGAGCTTTTTTTTCAGGTTTGTTGGCTGCATAAGTGTCTCCTTTTGAAAAGTGTCTGTTCATATCCTTTGCCCACTTTTTGATGGGGCTGTTTGTTTTTTTCCTGGTAAATTTGTTGAAGTTCTTTTAGTTTCTAGATATTAGCCCTTCGTCAGATGGGTAGCCTGCAAAAATTTTCTCCCTTTCTGGAGGTTACCTGTTCCCTCTGATGATAGTTTCCTTTGCTGTGCAGAAGCTCTTCAACTTAATTAGATCCCATTCGTCAATTTTGGCTTTTGTTGCCATTGTTTTTGGTGAATTCATCATAAAGTCTTTGCCCATGCCTATGTCCTGAATGGTTGCCTAGGTTTTATTTTAGGGTTTTTACGGTTTTAGGTCTTCCATTTAAAGCTTTAATCCATCTTTAGTTAATTTTTGTATAAGGTGTAAGGAAGGGATCCAGTTTCAGCTTTCTGGATGTGGCTAGCCAGTTTTCCCAACACTATTTGTTAAATAGGGAATTCATTCTTCATTGCTTTTCGTTTTTGTCAGATTTGTCAAAGATCAGCTGGTTCTAGGTGTGTGGCATTATTTCTGAGGTGTCTCTTCTGTTCCATTGTTCTATTATCTCGGTTTCGGTACCAGTACCATGCTGTTTTGATTACTGTATCCTTGTAATATAAAGTCAGGTAGCATGATGCCTATAGCTTTTTATTTTATTTTTTGCTTAGAATTGTCTTGCCTATGTGAGCTCTTTTTTGGTTCGATATGAAATTTAAAGTGTTTCCTTTTCTAGTTCTGTGAAGAAAGTCAGTGGTAGCTTGATGGGGATAACATTGAATCTATAGATTACTTTGGGCAGTACGGCCATTTTCATGATACAGATTCTTCCTGACCATAAACATGGAATGTTTTTCCATCTGTTTGTGTCCTCTCTGATTTCCTTGAGCAGTGGTTTGTAGCTCTTCCTGAAGAGGTTTTTCACATCCCTTGTTAGTTGTATTCTTATGTATTTAATTCTTTTTGTAGCAATTGTGAATGGGAGTTCCCTCATGATTTGGCTCTTTGTTTGTCTGTTATTGGTGTATAGGAATGCTTGTGGTTTTTGCACATTGATTTTGTATCCTGAGACTGTGCTAAAGTTGATTACCATCTGAAGAAGATTTTGGGCTGAGTCAATGGGATCTTGTAAATAGACAATCATGTTGTCTGCAAATAGAGACAGTCTGACTTCCTCTTTACCTATTTGAATACATTTTATTTCTTTCTCTTGCCTGATTGCCCTAGCCAGATCTTCCAATACTGTGTTGAATAGGAGTGGTGAGAGAGGGCATCTTTGTCTTCTGCTGGTTTTCCAAGGGAATGCTTCCAGTTTTTGCCCATTCAGTGTGATACTGGCTGTGGGTTTGTCATAAATAGCTATTATTTTGAGATACATTCCATCCATACCTAGTTTATGGAGAGTTTTTAGCATGAAGGGCTGTTGAATTTTGTTGAAGGCTTCTATGCGTTGGTTCTGTTTATGTGGTGTATTAGTTTTACTGATTTGCATATGTCGAACCAGCCTTGTATCCCAAGGATGAAGCTGACTTGATGATGATGGATAAGCTTTTTGATATGCTGTTGGATTCAGTTTGCCAGTATTTTATTGAGGTTTTTCACATCAATGTTCATCATGGATAGTGGCCTGAAATTTTATTTTTTAGTTGTGTCTCTGACAAGTTTTGGCATCAGGATGATGCTGGCCTCATAAAATGAGTTAGGGAGCATTTGATCTTGTTGTATTGTTTGGAATAATTTCATAAGAAATGGTACCAGCTCCTCTTTGTACCTCTGGTAGAATTCTGCTGTGACTCCATCTGGCCCCCAACTTCTTTTGGTTGGTAAGCTATTAATTACTGCCTCAATTTCAGACCTTGTTATTAGTCTATTCAAGGATTCGGCTCTTTCCTGGTTTACTCTTGGGAGGGTTTAAGTTTCCAGGAATTCATCCATTTCTTCTATATTTTCTGTTTCTTTCTGCATAGATGTGTTTATAGTACTCTCTGGTGGTAGTTTGTGTTTCTGTGGGATCGGTGGTGATATTGCCTTTATCATTTTTTAATGCATCTATTTGAGTCTTCCCTCTTTTCTTCTTTATTAGTCTGGCTGGTGGTCCATCTATTTTGTTGATCTTTTCAAACAACCAGCTCCTGGATTCATTGATTTTTTGAAGGGTTTTTTTTTTGTGTGTGTGTGTGTGTGTGTGTGTGTCTATCTCCTTTAGTTCTGCTCTGATCTTAGTTATTTCTTGTCTTCTGTTGGCTTTTGAATTTGTTTGTTCTTGCTTCTCCAGGTCTTTTAATTTTGACATTAGGGATTTTTGGCTTTTCCTGTTCAGATAGAAATTTTACCTTTAATTTTTCCAAGTTTAGAATGTAGAGTCTAAGGATCTTTAGAGATCATTCGGTTTCTTCATGCTTGGTTATTCTGTACTCATTACCTAAGGAAAGTGATACAATAGCAGAAGGAAGAGAGAAATTATAATCTATTAGGCTGTTCTGTTCAGCAATCCAGTGGAAAGTGGAAATAACTTAAAGAAGAAACAAGGGAACCAAAAGAAAACAATGTGAGTAAGAGAAGAGCTTTCTAAAACATAGACTAGGAAAAGTTCTTTTTCTTGGGAAAAGAAGAGGATCAAGAAGGACAGGTTTTCATGGGCCTGAAGGGGGTTTTCTGTGCTTAACACCCTGGGTGAACCTCCAAGGAAGGCCAAATGGCAGCTGGATTTGTGGCTGTTGAGAGCAAGTAGAATCTGTTCTTTATTTCTCTGAGTTCCCCAAGGCTGTAAGACCTCAAAGAAAAACTGCCTGTGTGGTGGTGACTCCAGAGTACTCCCAGCCCGTGTGGCCTGTGAACATCATAATGATTCTACCCCCACCTTTCAAGGCTGGAAGTGGCCAGTAGCCTCTGGACTAGAGATAGTCCCATAGGTAGGGGCAGGTGAGGCATTGAAGGCAAGCTGAGAGGAATAGCTAACAGAGATAGACATCTAGAAGTGTGCAAGACTAATTTAAAGTCAACTTTTGAAGTATTGATGTATCCCAAAGAAACTGAGAGGGCAGTATGTAATATACTGTAGCTAAATTTCTACTAACCCAGTGGAATAGACAATAAGTTGACTTACAATAAACAAATATAAAAAATTACATTTTTTACAATGTGAAAACTTGATTCTTACCCACTGCATTAAAAATCTTAAGAATCTGGTCCAAAGATTTATTGTTATTTTCTCAATGTTTTACAGCAAAGTAATGAAAAATATAGGTAGGAATTTAAATTCTGACTTTACTGCTTTTTTTTTTTTAAGGATATTACATCGATGCAATTGCTAACTATGAAGATAAGGCTAGTTTTAAATTGTAATGTAGCCAACTCTCAGACATCTCTTGGATATCTATATATGTTCTTAATGTTTAATAGCATCATATGTATTTAATGTTTTTCATCTCAGTTTGCTTATTTAATACCACATAGTGAATCTGCTGATTTGCCCATATTAGGATATAGTCAAGAATACAATCTAAATGTAATACTTTTTCTAGATGTAACCAGAGAAATAAGGTGGATACTTTAAATTTCTAATTATATATGTTATAAAGAAAGTGAAAGTAACCTCTTAGATTTTAGTTTCCATTTGTAGTTGGTATTTTGCTTTCTCAGGATAATTTAGTGGTCATTAGGGGTCATTAGGGCACACATGGCTACCAAATAATTTAATGATAGGTTTGAGCTCATTAAGCTATCTGGATTTTTGTTGACCAGGGAACATGTAGTTGCAAATAACTGCTGCCATGGAGAAATCCATTCTTCCAAAGACCTGTATCTTACTATAACTTTTCTACAATGTTCCCAGAAAGTTAAAATGGAATATAACAACATGTGCTGCAGGTCTGAAATAATTATATTGGTTTTAGATCATTCTGATAACTGGTGAAAGGCAGAATGTTAAATAAACTATGTTCATTTTTATTCAAACACTGTGTCCAATAAGTATTCTTACTGCATTTAAATTCTTACCCAAATGGGTCAAGATTTATTTTGGAGATAGAAAAGACTCATTCCACAGAGATCATAGCAGAAAAATAAAAACTACAAGCTACTCTGAAGAGATAAGGTGAAACTGTGACTGAAATTTCCCCAGGAGTTTGTTGTAACTTGTATCTGCACATGTTACATCAATATCTATTCTTTAAACTCCCACAACTCACTTCCTTGGCTTATGTAGCTACATTTTCCTCTGTCAGTACCTGACAAAATTAACAGAACAGTATTACAGATTATCCCCACACTAGGTTCGTGCAAAGGTGCAATGGCCAGATATTCTGTGCTGCACTTTCCGAAGAAGTAAGTTTAGCAGCCACTTGTCTTCTTGTTGATGTTGTTATTGTTTAGAGAGTTGGCTTTGATTAGCAGACTCCTACAGTATGCATAGATCTGCTATGTGTGTGTGCATGGAGAAGAATTTAAGAAGTGTAAGGCCTGGTCTGTTGTTTCCATGATACTTCCAGTGTCCTTGCTGTCCTAAGACTATCACAAGCAGAAGTATTTCCATCTTGGACACAGTTGAGCAACAGTGAGCTGTGCCTATATAAAAGTGATTAAAATCAGGCAATAGGTTTATAAATATTAAAACTGTGTTTAAATTTGTTTCCCTTTCTTAAAACTTGACTTTTTGACTTAGTAATATGCTTATTACTGAAAGAAGCAGATTAACAATATATTGTCTTTTTGTTTGCTTTGCCACTATGCAGAGAAATGCTTTAAAACTGTGAGGTATTATTATTTTTGGCATTGCTATTATGACTGTGATTGATCTCATGCTTGAAATCCTATAATGGCTTTATATTTATTAGAAAAAAATTTAAATTTCTCATAATAACCCACACATTTCTATATGGTCTAGCTTTTACTTTCCTCTCAAACTTCCTGTTTGGCCATTATACTTTCATTTATTTTCTCTTTCAGGTTCCTAAACATAGTTTTTTTACAAAGTCAGTACCTTTGCATATTCCTTTTCTTCTGCCTAGAAAACCTGATTTCTTATTTCTAAGTTCTTTCCAATACTGCCTCTCCTTCTTCAAATCTCATCCTAAATACCATCTCATCAGACAGATCATCACCAAACTATTCAAATTAGAACTCTCATTCTCTAACAGAGTTCTCTCTTTATTTCCTTTATAGTTCTGATCACAGTATTCCATATAATTATGCCAGCCATCTGATCACTTGCATATTCACATTGTATTTCTGAACCAAAAGCCCCATGAAAGCTGGGATTGATTTTATGCACTAGTGATAGCATAGTACCCAGGACAGTATCTGACACACTATGGTCTCCTAATATTTGTTGAATGAAAGAATGAATAAAGGAAGGAGAAAGATGGTGGAAAAAGAGAAGGAAGAGAAGAAGGAGAAAAAAAATCTGCTTTTTCAAGGTATGGCATGAAAGAGAAATGAGGAAGAAGTCTTTCAGTGCATGAGGCAGATTTGTTGCCTTTTTTATATTGTGATCCTCAGCACTGTACCTGGCACTTAGTGATGGTTTAGAATAGGTATGCAGAAAGTATTAATGAATGAATAAGTGAACAACCATATCACTTTTTAGTCTATATTCAGAGCAAATACAATCTGAAAAAGTTAGGTGTCTTCAAGAGGAAATCCTGAAAAACTAATGTTAGGTGGTTCTAGGGTGACTGACCCTATAATAACAACCCCTGGACCAATTTGCCCCATTGTTAGATGCTGTGAGGTTGATATAGCTTCAGTTTTAATGAAAAATAGGAAGGGCATTTATGTGTATTTGTGACATTGAGAAATATTTCCATCAAAATGTAGATTTTCATTTTTTGTTGAATATCTATGCATATATAAGCCTAGAGTAATTACACCAAGATGAGAAAATATTTAAAATTTGTCCCTTTGCAAAAAATGTAAAAGTTTTGAAAGTTGTTTTGGTGTTAAGTCTGGTTTCAGATTTATTTCCAAATAACACTGAAATATGGAAACACTAAAAAAAATTATTGAGATTGTATGTTGGTTTTCACTCTTACTTCCACTCCTTGTGTCCACCCAACATGGAAAACCCTAATTGGCATTTAGCAACCCTGGAGACTAAAGGAACTTAAGGAAGTCTTGTCTGTTTCTTCTAGCTGTATAGCATCATTAGTTGCGTATAAATTGGTTTCAGTTTGTGAGAGAATTCCTCATTTTTGCCTTATCATGTAAAAAAAAGAAACTTTTTAAAGATGATTAAAATTACTCCTAAGGTGTACTCTGGGGGTAGACTGGTATTAGAAACACTAGTGGCACAGAGGGACAGCTCAGGTTACTTTATGGAGGTCTTACTTCTCCCTTAACCTAATACTTTTCTCCTCTTCACTTAGAGTCTGAAAAATCCAATCTATTGATATCTCAATAGCCTGAAGATTCCATGTTTTGAAAGACGTGGAATGCAAGGTATCCCGTAAAATCCATAAACAGTGGCTACTCTGAACCAGAATATAGGTTTTTAAGTCCTACACTAGTCCAAAAGCAGTATTTCTCAATGGCCTTACCCCAAAATACTTCTTTCTTACCTTTAAAAAAATTTTTTTTTGATGTAGTGTCTTACTCTGTCACCCAGGCTGGAGTGCAGCAGTGTGATCTTGGCTCGCTGCAACCTCCTCCCTGGTTCAAGTGATTCTCATGCCTCAGCCTCCCGAGTAGCTGGGACTACGGTACCCACCATCACACCTGGCTAATTTTTGTATTTTTTAAGTAGAGCTAGTTTCGCCATATTGACCAGGCTGGTCTTGAGCTCCTGATCTCAAGGCCACCAACCTCGGCTTCCCAAAGTGCTGGGATTACAGACAAGCCACTGCACCCGGCAAAAACCCCAAGATACCAAGATATGAGGTTTTCCATTGTCCAACCAAGTTATCTTTTTCTCTTCTCTCCAGGAAAACATTTAACTTTCATGTCGGACTCTAGATATTAGCAAGGGGAGCCTGGGAAATCTACTGTTTGGTTTGGCTAGAGACTGCTAATTTCCCTTAGGGGTGTGAAACTTTCATAAAAATATGTAAGATCTAGTTTTGTCTCTTAAAAACTATACTGTTTACAGTTAGCTGCCTCTGAAAGCTAGTAGCTTGCCTGAGGACCTGGGCCTGTGTCTGTTATTAACATTTTGATGCACCATGGTCAGAAAGAAAGTGTACTAATAATAAGCCAAAACAATGCATGATGAATAGTTCCGTGCAAAGGGTGAGGGTGAGGAAGCTGGTATGGGTTTTAGTTGTGACCCGATCAGAAAAGTTCTTTGTCTCCCTTATAAATAGAATGGCTTAGTATTGTTGATATGTGAGAAGTCAGGAAAAAGGGAACATAGAGGCTGCAGGCATTCTTGAGAGCAGTCATGAGAGCTGAGCCCTGCAGAGCCACAGGGATGGAGCTGCCTAAGATCTTGGGAGTCCATCCCTTGGATTAATATGACCTGGATGTGAGACATGAATTCAGAGAGATTATTTTGGAGCTTTGAGATATAATGACTGCCCTGCTGGGTTTTGAACTTGCAAGGGTCCTGTAGACCCTTTGTTTGGGCCAATTTCTCTCTTTTGGAAAGGAAACGTTTACCTAACACCTGTACCCCCATTGTATCTTGAAAGTAACTAATTTGTTTTTGGTTTTATAGGCTCATAAGTAAAAGAGACTTGCCTTGTCTCAGATGAGACTTCGGACTGTGGATTTTTGAGTTAATGCTAGAATGAGTTAAGACTTTGGGGGACTGTTAGGAATGTATGATTCTATTTTGATATATAAGAAAGCATGAGATTTGGGAGAGGCCAAAGGCAGAATCATATGGTTTGGCTCTGTGTTTCCAAATCTCATGTTGAGTTGTAATCCACAATGTTGTGGGAGGGACCTGGTGGAAGATGTTTGGAACATGGAAGTGGTATCTAATGGTTTAATATGATCCTCCTAGTGCTATCTCATGATTGAATTCTCATGAGATCTGCTTGTTTAAAAGTGTGTCACACATTCTTCTTTGCTCTCTCTGCTACCTACTCCAGCCATGTAAGATATGCCAGCTTCCTTTGCCTTCCACCATGATGTAAATTTCTTCAGGTCTTCCCAGCCATGATTCCTAAACAGTCTGTGGAACCATGAGCCAATTAAACCTCTTTTCTTTATAAGTTACCCAGTTTCAGGTCATCCTTTATAGCAATGTGAGAACAGACTAATATAGAAGTCAAGGAAATTAAAACACACAAACACACACACACACACACTCTCTCTCTCTCTCTCTCTCTTCTAATGTTTTCTGTTGTACACACTCTTCTAATGTTTTCTGTTGTCCTGAATAGAAATAGAAGAGAGTCAAGATGTTTAGAATGACTTCTGTTAGGTTTTAATAAGTAATGAAGTTAGAATCTATATCTGCTGAAGAAGAGAAATGATCTTACATCAGGTTTGTATCAAAAGTCACTTAGAGTAGCAAATCCTTGTTATATCCAAGACTTGTCAGTCACTAGCTGTCAAGAGTGTTCATCCTCTTAGCTGAAGGCACAAAGCTTGTTTGATGAAAATACTTTATTTCCCTTGAGGAAAAAGGTACATAGTTGTCTTTTTTGTCTGAGTAAACAAGTAAAAAATACTTGTGATCTTTTATTTTGGCAAGGTATGAGATATCTTATTTGAAAATAACAAAGGGCAGAGGTTTTTTTAAAAAAATGTTTATGAATTTTGCATGGGGAGAAAATCCCTATGGAGTCATTTGGCTGATTTTCTTTTGGAGACTAGATTTCTTGAGTCCAAAAAAGAAGCAAAATTGTCTTTAGTTACCTTAATCTGCTTTGCTCATTTTAAAAGTCAAAAATGTTAAACATCCAAATATTTTTGGGAGGTTCTGTGACTGACAAGTTGAATATGTGAATTATATAACAATTTGTTACAAAACAATTTAATTACATAATTACTTTTTCTGTTATCCTCCATGGCAAGAGGAAAAAGAGAAGAGAAGAGCCCAGTAGTTAAGCACACTGGAGTCTAATCTTTATTTTACACTGGGGAAAAATAGATTTTCATGAACCCGTCTCAAGATTTGTTTTCAACGTGCGACTTTCTACAAATTCAGAGATTTATGCTTCCAGAAATTCAGGTTAATAATCTTCCTAATACAAAACACTAAACATGCTGGAAAAAATCCAACATACGACTTTCAAAACCATTAAACCATTAACATATATTTTTAATGGTTTAAAAATTGCTAAACCCTTAATTTATATCTCTGCCAAAAGAAAGAAAGGTTAATAATCTTCCCAATACAAAATGCTAACCATGCTGAAAAAAATGCAACATATGACTTTAAAAACCTTTAACCATTAATATATATCTCTGCTGAAAGAAAGGAAATTCTCAGAATAAAAAAGAAGTGGGTGACTATGACACGGGTTCAAAATCACAAGCTAATGCGGGGTTACCTTGAGGATTTTTGGCTATACTGAGAACTTAGAGCTTTGGATTTTAAAGTCTTTGAAGAAGACATGAGAAAAGTCTTGGGCCCAAAACAGCGAGGGGAAAGGAACTCTTATTTAATGTTCATTATCCGAAGCCTCCAACCTTAGTGAAACTGAAAAAAAAAAAAATTGACCAAATAACAGAGAAAAACGGTATTGGAACTTCTCATTGTTGGACTTGCTCTAACTACAGAAGACCATAGCCACAGGCTTGTTCTCATGGAACTGTAGCAAAACTCTGTCTTTCTGCATGTCCCAGAAAGTCCCACAGTGAGATGTAAATTCAAAGTGGTCCTACTTTGAATCCAAAAGAGGACAATGTCCTCTTTTGCCCAGCTAAAGCTATCTCACATCCTCCTTGGATAATTTGCATTCAACTTAGGCCTCTTTTGAATAACAAATATTAAGATATAAATATGAGCTTTATTCCTCAAATCACAAAACATGAGACAATAATTCACCATAAGCAAGAGTTAGTTGAAATAATAAATTATAGAATTGGAACAATGATAATTTAAATAATTTGGAATTATCAGATTCAAAATATAAAATAACAGTGATTACAATATTAAACAAGAATTTAAAATATGATCAAAGAATGGAAAGCTATCAAAATGTCTATGATATTTTAGATAACTAATCATTTAAAAATAAAAATAATACAAATTTAAAAGTCAGTGGAATCAATAAGAAGGTAATAAGACAAGTGAAGAGAATATTGTTGAACTGGATATTATGTATGAAGAAATTAGCCAGAAACAGAGAAGAGACACATAGTAGGTGAATATAGAAAAAATATTGAGATGTAGCAGGCAAAATAGATAGATCAGTTTGTTGTAACCGAGCGAGTTAGAAGGAACGCGCCACTCTCCGAGTTCTAAATTAAGAGTCCTTTATAGATTTGCCGGCAACCAAGAGACGGCTAATGCTCAAAATTCTCTCAGCCCTGAGGAAAGGGCTTGATAATCTTTTGTACCTTGATTTAGGTAGGGGATGGGGAGCCTAGTTGAAGCAGAATTTTACACAAGCAGAAAAGCAAGTTAGAGGAAGGGGCTGCGGACACAGGTGTCACCAAGAAGGGTGGTGTTCAGGTTCCTTCTACACAATGATCAAAGGGAAACTTTTTTCTTACAATAGCAGTGGGGAGGTATGCCAGGCAGGATGCAGTTACAATGGTTACAAGTGTTAAGAACAGTAGCTTCAATGTGTCTAAGTGCAGCATGACCCAGTTACACACCCAAAGGGGTCGTGGTAAGGAGGGGGAAGCCAGGTTGGAGTTTACAGCTAAAATGGAGTCAGTTATGCTAGCCCAGGGTAGGTTATTATATTCCCCACTTGTGATTTTGGGGAGTCAAAGCATTGACTTTTCAGTTACAACAAGGGGGTTATAATGGCTTTTGAGATACATAAATTTGACAGAATTTATACACTGCCTTGTGAAAGCAAGGAGCCAGTTTAATGTATAGGACCCAAAGATTAAGCCTAACAGGAGGAGGAGAAGAGGTCCCACTAGCCTGGTTACTAAGGTAGTTAACCATCGGCTCCAGTGAAACATACTTTGGAACCATGAGGCATTCTTTTTTCATTATTGTTGGCATCTCTCTAAATTGTCTTGGACCTTTTGGTGGGTGTCTTTTATGACTCCGGAGTTGTTAGCATAAAAACAACAGCTTTCTCCCAGTGTTGCACAGAAACCTACTTGGGAGAGGAATACTAGATCTAAGCCTTGACGATTTTGGAGAACAACTTCAGTTAAAGATTCTACTTAAGTATGTAACATTTTTATGGCAGACTGGATATTTCTTAATTCAGAATCTGTTTGTTGAGTTAGGGACGTTAGTCCAGTTGCTCCTTGGACCAGGGCAGCAGTGCAGATAGCTGCTGACCCAGTTATGCTAAGGCCAGCCAGAAGGGGCACAAGGGGTGGGATAGCTCGGCAGGTCCTGGAATGCAGTTCAGGGGGAGTAATGAGAAGTTGTCCTTCTGGTCCGCTGTATACATAGACCTGGGGAAGCACATGAACCAACATGTACAGAAGAGGTCCAGGTTCAGTTCCATTAATGTAGCGGGTGAGGCCTGAGGTACAGGCCAGCCAGGTATTGTTAGGTGCCTGGTAGGGGACTGAGGGGTTCAGGGAAGTAAGTAGAGACTGGTTACAAGTAGCTTGAAAAGGAGAATTAGACAGTTTGACCTGTTGCTAATTAAGCAGGAGGCATTTCTTGCAAGATCCCCCACTGTAAGGGAATGGGGGAGTGTCTGGCAAGCAAGAGGCCCGACGTTGAAAGTGGCTTTAACTCCCTGTTCAATATGGTATGGGGGTTCAGCCTTTAGGCACAGTCAATCTCTGGCCAGTTTAGTCTTAATCCCCAGGTCATATTATGGTACCAGTGAGTTAAACTAGGGTCATGAACAATTATGGTAAGAGGATTGCAAGTTAAAATAAGTAGTCAAGGTTACACAAGTCCAATAAGGGCAGGTAAATTCATTAACTTGCTGGCGGCTAGTATTGGGGTGTTTTCCTGGACAGAGGTAAAAGTTAACCGACTGAAGTTTTGTCTGACTTGGGCCACTGTATGTCTAAAACCAGCAACAAGGTCAGTGGCACCTGCTCCGATAGCACTAGCTGGGCAAGGGCCAGGTTCTGCGAACAGAGCACACAAATCGACTGCAAGAGAATCTGTGTTAGAGGCACGTGCCCTCCAGGTGGTATTTGCATACACAAGTTTTGTAGATGGGGGTAGAGGATATAACTGGAAGGAATAGGTAAAGGAGATAAACAAGAAGGATTAGGGTGTGCTCCCTGGATGAGTGGCTGGGTGATGTCTTGAACCTGTTGGAGAGACTGCAGGTACTGTAACAAGTTAGCTTGGGATATTTCTGCTAGGTGGGTATTCTTTAGCTTAGGCAAGATTGAGGGAGCCCTTCCATACATGATTTGTATGATGTATGGATACAAATCCATAAGGAGAGAACCCTGCCTTGTAGTGGATGCGTCTGACTCTAAGAAAGGCTAAAGGAAGGAGGTTTGTCTAACTCTCACTGGTCTCTAAGACAAACTTTGTAAGAATACTTTTTAAGGTTTGATTCATGAGTTCTACCTGTCCAGAGCTCTGAGGCCGATAGGCACAATGGAGTTTCCATTGAATGTTTAATGCCTTACTGACTGAGCTATGGACGAGGTGAAGGCTGGACCATTAACAGATCTTATAGCAAACAGCAGCCTATGTCAAGGGATGATTTCATTGAGTAAGAATTTAACCACCATAGAGGCAGTTTCATTTCTGGCAGCAGATGCCTCAGCCCATCTAGAGGAAATGTCCACCATCATCAGGAGATACTTATATCCTGCCCGGTGTGGCTTTACTTCTGTGAAGTTTATTTCCCATCTTTCTCCTGGGGTACTTCCTCTAAGACGGCAGCCCAGTGCAGGTTTTGGGCCTTGTCTGGCATTTACCTGCGTGCATGCCATGCATCAGGAGGCTGCAAGGTTAGTCAAGTCTTGAAGGTGGGGAATTTTAAAACAGCTTCTTAAAAGCGGGGCCAGTTTTATTCTTCCTAGATGAGTGGAAGAATGGAGGTAACCAACCAAGGCTTCTTCCAGGGTCTGGGGCAGGAAAATTCTTGAATCCGCGAGAACCCACCATCCATCCCAGGTTTTACTGGTCTGAAGGTCCGATGCATGCTTGTCTTCTTCCGGAGAGTAGACTGGGTGATCGGGGAAATCGGGCTGTGGAAAAGATACAGTGGGTAAAAGAGTTAAAGGGTGACTGGAAGTTGGGCTGCCTCTCGGGGAGCAGAGTCGGCCCTTTGGTTCCCTCTGGCAAAGTCTGTATTTTCCTCTTGATGTCCTTGCGGTGGATTACAGCCACTTGCAGGGGGACCCAAATGGCCTCAGGTAAGTCCAGGATTTCTTCTTTGTTTTTAATAGTTTTTCCAGTCGAAGTGAGAAGCCCGCACTCCTGGTAAATAGCTCCATGAACATGCACAGTTGCAAAGGCATACCTGCTGTCAGTATAAATGTTGATGCGTTTGTTCTTACCCCATCAGAGGGCCTGAGTGAGAGCAATTAACTCAGCCTTTTGCGCTGAAGTTCCGGCCGGCAGGGCCTGGGCCCACACAACATCCATTTCCGTGGTGACGGCTGCCGCAGCCTTTTGAACTCCCTGTTCAAGGAAGCTGCTGCAGTCCGTGAATATGGTAGCATCAGCCTTCTCTAGTGGGGCATCCTGGAGGTCCGGACGGCCAGCTTTCCTAGTTTCCAACAGTTCCTGGCAATCATGGACTGGTGTGGTCAGGTAGAAGAATGGCCGGATTTAAACACCTTGTTGGGGAGAAAGTTAGGTGAGGATGATCCAACAGTGGACTTCGGTATTGTAATATGCGGGCATTTGACGTCCACTTTCCAGAGGCACCGCACAGCAATGTCTTAACAGCATGAGAAACCATGAGGGTTAAGTTTTGGCCCATAGTTAGTTTATCAGCCTCCTGGACCAGGCTTGTTGTTGCTATCACGGCTTATAGACAACTTGGAATGCTTACGTTTAACTTTTTAGAGTGTGGCCACTAAGATTTTTGCCTGCCTTTTGAAGTCTTTTCAGCTGCCAGAGCAGCCTGTTTCTGTTTCTCATAGTCTTGATTGTCAAAAAACCTTCTGAGCTATTTCTAGGAGCTGGGCGATATTTATCTCGGCAAATCCCTCAAGTTTTTGTAATTTTTTCAAATGTCAGGAGCTGCCTGGGCCACAAGTACCAAATTAATAGCACGGCTATTTTGAGGAGCCACTGGATCAAATGGGGTATAAATTCAATTGGCGTCCTGGAGGCATTCCAAAACCACTCCAGGTGACTCATTGGGCCCCTGGACAACTTCAGTTGTCTTGGACAGATTCATGGGTTTTTGAGCGGCTCCTTTAACACCCACAAGGAAATACCGGTGGAAATTGTCCAAAGCTCTACTACCCACCCCAGCCGAGGTATAGATTCATGGGTTTTTGAGCCTTCCAGTTGTACAGGTCAGGAGTTGAAAAAGGTACATAGACCAAAAACGGGACAGCTCACTCACTACCTGGCGGGGGTGGTGTCTCCCTTAAGGGGAGGAGTGGGGCAGCCTCGTCCAGCTGAGGCCACAGTTGGGAGGCGATAGGCGGAGAGACCACAGGAGACCAAGGGGAATCCCAGGGGAGGAGAAGACTGAGGGTCAGAGCAAAGGAGAAGTCTGGTTCAGCCAAGGAGGGGTCAGACCAGTCGTTGGGGCGCGGGGTGTGACAGTCTAGGCGCTGACAACCTTTATGGTGCCAGAAATTCCAGACTGGTAGTTGTTTAGCAGTTTTTCTGTAACAACACCTGATCTGTTTTTGACAGAAAAGACAGGACTTAGATGGCCAGCCCAAATGGCTAATGAGAGATTTGACTTCCTGAGATAGGAAGTCTGCACTTAGGACCTTGAAAAAGTTTTCACGCAATCATCTTGGTCAATAAGGACGATGGGACATACAAATTCAAATGCTAGAGACTAACAGGACAACAGACACGAGACATACAAATTCAGATGTTAGGAACGAAACAGGACAACTAACACTGAGGTAGATCAGGCACTGAGGTAGATAAACGATTATGGCAGGTTTAAGGACAAAGGACTGGATCCTTAGATGCAAGCCTCTAAGTTTCCCATGCACTCACACAAGCATGCACACGTTTATTCACAGGTTATTACATCTTTTTGCACTCTGTCAACGGTTTAAACCCTGAAAAAAATTCTTATCTTATGTGTAAATATTTCAAATTAGACAGAAACCAGGGACTCCATCCTCCAGCATCCTGGAGTGGTGATGGAGTCGAGGGGTGGGGTGCCTTCGTCAGGGCTGAGCCCCTCTAGATCAGGCAGAAGGACAGGATTAGGGACCCCTGACACCAGGAGTCCAGAAACAGCCAAAAGTCATCAGAACCAGGAACTCTAGATCCCTAGAATTTAAAGACAGAGAAACCAGAACCAGAACTCTTCCAGAGTCCAAAATCCAGAACCAGAACCAGGGACAATGGGGCACCCAGAGTCCAGAGACCAGAACCAGGACTCCTCCAGAGTCAAAACCAGAACCAGGACTTAAGCAGGACTCCTCCAGAGTCCAAAACCAGAACCAGGACCAGGGACTATGGGGCACCCAGAGCTCAAGGTCACAGGAATCACCTTAGTTCTGGCACCCTGGTAATTGAATGATCCCTGTAACTTCCAGGAATAACCAGATCAGGCCTGACTTACCTTCTCTGTGGAGCATGACCAGGGACTCTGAAGAATAATTTGGTGGAAAGCGCCGGGAGTTGATATGCTCTCCTCTGGCAAGGGGTGACCTATGGGGCCCTGGAACTTCTCAGGGGGTGCCTCCCCTATAGTCTGCCTCCTCCCCCGGGGGAGCCCGGAACGAGCCCGGTCTG